>CAIGRN010079671.1:0-18838 GCA_903798345.1 Fraxinus anomala
TAAAATAAATAAATAAAAAATAAACAGGCGATGAAGGGCAATAATCTTGCACTACTTCCAACTAAATGAGGTGACATTATCACATATCTCTTACTGTTTAATCTTATGCAGCCATATATTCTATATATCCAATGTACTAGAATTAACCAAAGAATGAGAGAGGAAAAATTTTGCAATCACTAATTCTAGAGTACAATAGATCATAGTAAATATCCTATGACTGCAACAAAAAATGAGCAATGATTCAGCAACAAATTGCATCAATTTCGAATTTTCATTGAAATGAAATCCCAATTGACAATAATGTAATTAGTTGAGGAAAAATTTAACATGTATGAAAAGCTAAGCCATGTCCATGAATTAGACAAAGGAATGCCTAAAAACAAAGTCATGCATCTACCCTTCTATCATCAATAGAAAGAAATGCTACCAACAATCTCCAAATGGAATCTAATCTACAATTCAGTTTTTCTGCCACCACAAAGGACAATTGAGAGCGTTTTGAAAACGAAAAATGCTTCATCTGCAGTTGTCCACTTCAGTAACAAATCATCTCAGAAAAGACTTAGAAAAATACCGTGCAAAGAATTGATGTGATGATCAACAATATCTATTGACATCTAGATGACAAGTACGGATTCAACTGGCAGTACTTTCTTTCCACAATCCGAATAAACTAATGCCAAAGCTCGCCACAGAAACCATTTTTTGGCCTCTTGCCAGAGACAGCTATGACTTCTGAAAAAGAATCAACCAACTGTTCGGCCAAACTACTTGGATCGTCAATTAAAGTCTGTATAAAAGTGTAAACTACTCGGCATTCCTGCTTAGTTGATCTCAAGCTGAACCACGTCAGAAACTTCTTTCTGAATTCCTCCTTGATATGGCCCTCACATTCCAGCCAACGGACAATTTTAACGCAGTATTCGTAGTTTTCACCCAATAGTCCCGCCACATTCCCAACTTGGGACGGTGATCCATTGGTCAGATTGCTATCAGAATCTTGCATCTCCGGATTGGTATTATGTGTTGTCTTCGGGCAAACTTCCACATGGGACTCAACAGCTGGACCTTCATCAGTTTTCGTATGGTTCCAGTTGTCTATAGATGACT
This sequence comes from Fraxinus anomala, assembly GCA_903798345.1. Lineage (NCBI taxonomy): Eukaryota > Viridiplantae > Streptophyta > Magnoliopsida > Lamiales > Oleaceae > Fraxinus > Fraxinus anomala. The sequence continues at coordinate 1,114 of CAIGRN010079671.1, forward strand.
CAACTTGGGGGGTAAACTCTTCGTTCAGATCAGGCACTGAAGAAACATTCAAGTCAATCTCCCTTGGAATAAATTGCAACCTGTCTCCAAGTACAGTTTTTGGTTCAATAAAACTATGATCCCTGGAACATTTTTTAATATCTGCACCATGGAATCCCTGACGAAAGCCTTGTTCTTGAGTCCATGACAGCCTCAAGATCTTCCCGAGGTCTTGAACCTTGAATTCAGAGTCAGGTTCCATTTCTGTTACAGTCTTACGTTCTCGCTTGGCACCAGATCTTCCTACGTAGTCTGAATTACTCTTTGTAAAACATTTTGCTTCAGAATGTCCCAAGTCACCAGCCTCGGTGAAGGATACTATTCTGAAGGAGTACTCCGTGCAGGGCTGCAGATTGGATATCCAAATCCTCCGTTGAGATCCTGGAAAGACTTTAACAGGCTCTTTGGTGTAAGTCTCTTCTCTTGTCATACAATACCACAGCTTGTACCCTTCAATATCATCAAATGGTGCAGTGGATACTTCTATCAATATAACTAAAACTGAAGAAGATGTGATTTCCTCAAAGATGAACTTGCAAGCTGTGGGAACGGAACTTTCTGCAAAGGTACAGAGTTTATTCATACGATCCCAAAATTTCATATTTCAAGAGATTAAATAGTAAAATCCCAGAAAAGCAGTACCAATGCTATTAAGGCTTGTGCTACACTTAGATGCCAGCCATCCATCAGCTTTCCCAATAGCAAGAGAACAGAGAGTCTGCACATCCCCGGCTACTGAGAGCCTGCTGACAATTCCCCGTGCCATTTTTGCTGAATCATTCACGGGACCTACCTCTGTTTCCAATTTTTCCTTAGCTTCTTTGATGAATTGATGGAGCTCTTCAAATCTGGAAGTCCCTTCCAAGAGCCTGTAACTCAGGAATATCCTATAACAGAGGATATCTACACGACGAGCATCCTTAGCTATAGTTAACTGCTTCTTCCAGTATCTGCAAAATCATTATTGGTGTCATAGACCCTCAAAACCTGATACAATGAAGTCAAAATTACTTCTAGGTGGACCTCTTCTTTTCTATGATATAGCTTAGCTTAAATCTGAAATTAAGTCATACTATGGGAACAATATGCCTGTCACTTGGAAACATAACCTTCTGCCATGCTAAGTAGCTTTGAAAAGGGATGCACATTACGATTTTTATTGCAAGTATATAACTGCTGCCAATTTGTGGTTCTTTTTGTAAAAAAAGGTTATAGAATATGAGCTGGGATTGGGAGTGTATACAGAACCAAAAACACTCTTTAAGACGTCTAAATGAAAAATGTCTAATATGTCGATCAAACTTGAGACAACATGAGGTATGAGGATTAAATCTCTTTGCTGAGAAAGAATATCAGGAACAGAAAAATGCATTTGAAGACGTGCATGCACATCTAAACGTAGACTATCATGAGCAGACCTCACCCCCAATCTAATGATGATCCTGGCAACTAATCTCAAAAGGAGTTACTTGGCGTTTGCACTTAAAATATAATTATCTACAATAGCAAGTCCACCAATTTATTGCACTTCAAATGATACCGTCTTTATTGTTGCAATTAAGATGCTAATATTTGAGACCAAAAGACATGGTATGGCATGAGAAGAGAGTGATTTTCCTCCAATTTTACCAACTTGTCTCCACCTCCTCATGTTTCAAAAATATAAATATACTCTACAATATTTTAATAAAGCCTATTTCAGAAAATGTGGCTAAAGAAGAGAGGTGGGGTTCATGTAATAGAAAAAACATGTTAAAAGTAAACAGCATACCCCAGTATCCCGGAAACCTTGCCACATGAAGCACAGCAATAGCTTCCATCCAGCTGCATCATCTGATCAAGATCAACAACTCCCACCTTCCCGCGTTGGAGAGCACATTCAATGTGGCAAGATAAGCCACAAGAGTGCCCCGAACCAGATTCAGATGTGCATTCCAACCAGAGACTTGGATCCTTATTGTCGTCAAATAAATGACAAATGCAACAAGAGCACCTCTTGCAAAATGTGTCATCTATTGAAATAGTGGCTCGACATGCAGAATTTTTACAGATCCACGAATTAGGACGTTTAATATCAGCATATGGCTCTGTGGGTGGTGGTATTCGAACAGCGTTTTCCCCCTTCCGTTGTTTCCTAGAAGGCTGATCCTTAGGACTTGAAGAAGCTCTCGTGTGCTCCTGATTCTTTAATGTTTTCTTACTAGCCATTGGAATATCCATTTTCCTCCAAACTTCCTTGCACACAAGATGAAAAAGTTGAGCACCGTTAACTGCAAAAAAAATAATAATAATAAAACAATAATAATAATAATAATAATAATAATAATAATAATTCCTTACCTCGTGGAAGTATCAATAGCATTTTCAGTAATAAAGCATAAAGATAAAGTTGGATACACACACACAAACAGGGGCAAAGTAACTAAATGGGCAAGAGGATCATCTAACAACATTCAATTCATAACAACCAAGCAAGAAGAGAAGAAAAACAGTGAAAGAAACAACTCATTTCAAATATATTAAGACAAATTTTTACCTATGCCTATCTAACAAACCTTCGACCAACTACCTTGTTATTAGTCATTGACTTCAAGACTTTTTTTAATCGTGATAAACACTAAGCACTCAACCCATATAACTTATCGCTGAACTTGCCAAGAAGATTGGAGAATGCAACTTTTTTAGGCTAAATTTTGAGTCATGGCTATAATTATTTAACAAAACTTTGCTACATGATTTTTATTTGATTATTGCTTCATATTTCATAAACTTATAATCCCTCTATCCCCCATTGAATACTTCATTTCTCTTGCAGGATGTCCATAAAAATACTCCATTTTCCAAAAAAATTACTTTCCAAAACTATGTTTACTCATACGATGGGGACACAATTTAACATGACAATGACTCATGGCCATTAGTTTCGATGGTGAAAATGAATGCTTAAATCAAATATCAACTTATTCAATTCGCAGCTAGAACAGCATTCAAGTGTGGACACGATAAGTAGCAGATAAAACAATATTGATACATTAATCATATCGAGATCTCTAATGGGCAATTTGATTTCTCAATCTTTATGCACATGCCTTAATGATTACAATCCAATGTTTGAGATAGAATAATTAGTAAGCACTGAAATGCCACTAGATCTGAAGTATCCATGTCTGGCATATCCGACATAGGCACGTGTCCAATAACGGTGGGCATGTCCCGTTTTCTTATTTTATAACCAGCACATTGCCTATTGGTGACGGAAAACACATTTAAAATAATCGAAACAAAAGGAAAAGGAGACAAACCTCAAGAGGAAATGGTAGATGGGTAGAGCAAGGAGGCAGCTGGGTGTAAGAGGAGACACTGCTAGGTGGAAAAGGGAAAGAATCGATGGAAGAGGAAACCTTGATTTAGAGCCGTGGGTGCTAGGTAGGAAATAGGACGGCGCTAAATGAAGAGACCTAATCGAGGTCTTTTAAAGAATTAAGAAGTGTGGTTTCATTATAGAAGTCACAAGCATCTTTTAGGTAAAAGAAGAACAGGCGCACAACTTTACTTAAAAGAATAGGCACACAATTGAAACAAACAAAAGAGGCGCACAACTTTACTTAAAAGAATAGGCACACAATTGAACAAACAACGCTTTTACGAGTCAAAAAGAAAAACCAATTGAAACTAAACTATTTTAAACTTCCAACCTTAAATTGAAAAGAATGCATAACAAACATATAGAAGCTGTCATGAACCCTACTAGCCTTCCGTGATTCTTATTCTACTTGTTTTGCATTTCACTTCAGCTTCCTCAAAATTTTCATCTCCATTTCATGAACAAGTTAGTGAGTAGATGATGATATATCTAAGCCTATTTGGAAATACGTAACAATATATGAAAAAATCAATGAAGGAGGTGGTAATGTTTTCTGGAAATGTAATTTTTGCAATGCAACTAAGTAAAGTCATATACAAGAGTAAGTGCATATTTCTTAAAATTATCAGGTTAGAGTGTTGAGATTTGTCCAGAATTAACAACAAAAGAGACAAGGAAAATGCAAAAGTCAAGATGCGGCTGAGTTGAGAATGATAAATAATGCACCAAAAGAAGTACCATTGCCATTGGGTAGAATTTGTATAGGAAGTAAAACTAATACTAATTTTCATAAGATTGACCAAAAGAAAATAAAGACTACTGAAAGTGGAAAATGCAAATGAGAAAGCTTTCAATATGACAACACATAATCAACTGCACGACGAAATTACTAGAATTCTCATTCAGACGGTCTACTCTTTGACTGAGCTAAATAAATCATTATAATGTTTGTTCTTATAGTCTTGTGTCAAGAGCCACTTATCAGGATATTTGTCCCTGGAATATTATTTGTTGAGACCTACTCATTTTTCAAAGAATGAAATCTAATGTCAAAAGATTATTGCAACCTATTAAAGGAATGTGAGTAGAAAAAAAGAGTGAGAATTGTGAGTAATTGCTTGACCAACTCGCAGATTATGATACTATCCATGATCACTACCACATTGACCTGAAGACTTGGTGAGTCCTTCATGACACTCATATACCTATGCATCAAACATTCCCAGGAAATCATTTTTTTTTTTTTTTTTGCAAATATCCATTGTGGTAGAGTGTGAAAATAGAGCAGTTATTCCTTTTTTGCATTCTGTTAAATGGAATACCATAGCTCCAACACGTGCAGAGAATTGAACCTTCTTTCATAGCAATCTTTGTCTATTTGTAAACGAGGAGTCCACAATATACACAAAGAGAGACAAAGACAAGAAGCTGTTACTATGTTTGTTCTCAGAGTCATGATGTCAATAGCACCTAATGAAAATATTTTCCCCTGGGATATAATTTGTTGAGAACTACTGTTCTTCAAAGAGATAAAGGTCAATATAAAAACATTATTGCAGCCTATGAAGGCATGTGAATAGAAAAAGAAGAACCGCGAATAATTGCCAAAGTGACAGACTTTGATACTATCAACGATCGTTACCACACGGACCTAAGGGCTTTGTGGATCATTCATGGCTCTTATATATCTATGCTTGAAACACTACCTTGAAGTTATTCGTACCAACATCTTCATGATGTTGTAAGCGAAAATGCAATTCTTATTCCTTTCTGCATTCTCTTAAAAGGAATACCATAGCTCAAACATAGTCTTCGCTCATAGCAATCTAAGTCGCTTGTCAAGGATGAGCCCACAATATACACAAGGAGAGACAAAGATGTGTGACATTAGAATTGATACATTTGATTCATTTGAAGATGATGGTGTGCTTGAAGATGCTAGTTTGTCCCTAAATGAACCAAAAATAGGATGCGAGACTAATTACTGATGATGGAAATGAAGATTTTGGAGACGCAACTCAAGGTAAATGAAAGAAATAATTTCATTTTTGTTTCTTGAACTTCATGTTATAAGAGAACAAGTATGAACTTATTGTTAAGTTTGTTTTATATTTCTTGTATACAATTTGATGCAATAAGTATAAAACGTTTTATTTCTCTACAGTATAAAAATTTAAAAATAAAAAAATAAATTTATTATTACTTTTATTGAAGTACCCTAACATGTGTCTATGTCCTACTTTTCTAAAAATTATGTGAAGAGTGTGCATCATGTCCACTTCTGTTTCGACTCTTGCATGCTTCCTAGATGATTAATTTGTCAATTTATTAATGAAATTAATTTCTTATTCTTTCCCTTCTCGATTAGCCAGTTCTTAGTTAGTATTTGATTATACTAGGATACAGAAATTACTAACATACAAAAACTTGCATCTAATCTAAGTAACAATAACTCGTAAATAAGTGCATAAAAATAAAATATCCAAAAAAAGAATCACAACAAAAAGAGAGAACCCAAATTATTAAAGAACAAAAACACTGAAAAAAAAAATATAGAGTAGAATTTAATAATAATATACAAGAATGGAGTAATGGTAAAACATAGCACTGACACACTGAATCTAAAAGGGTACTGATCTTCACCAGTAAATAATCAAAGGATTTGGGGGACAAGCCAAATATCTGAACTTTTTGGTCCATTAATACCTTTATCACTTGCTGTTATTATTGGCAAACCACATAGTGGTGACGGTGGTGGTGACAGAGAGGATGGCAAGAGAAAAAGAAGAGAGCAAAGAGGAGAAAAATATATTGGAGTAAGAGAACAGGGCGCGGCTTTTACTTCTGCAAAAAGATGATATAATGGATTGAAAATTCTATTTACCTTATTGGCCTGTAAAAATAAGTTGCAAATTATCCTAGAATGCCGATATGAAATAATATAACTATCTTGCACTAGAACTAATAAAAATCTCACTACGAGCAGGTGCTTTTGTCCGATGTCCCACTCCAATTCAACTGAGCTTAAGTCAGGCTCTTGAAGCTAACTTGCAGCCCTAAATTTCTTAAATGTTTCAACACAGGCCTGTCCTAGACAGGACTGGGTTAAACCGTCAACAAACTCCAACCCTCTTCTCAAATTTAGAAAAGTTTATTAGCCATTTACCAGCACCCATTTTTATAAAATGTAAGCCAACTATCGAGGTGTTTTGCCTCCGACACACAAGCACTAAGCCTCGAGATAAACCCAAAAAATAATATAATCAAATTATATAAGTACCAAATATACTAATAAAAAACTATAAAACATCTAAAAAATTTATAACAAACAATTGCAACACAATAAAAGGTCCAATTTACAACTCAAAATATAAAAATGAATTGACAAAGTAAAAATTAATATATTAGAAAACTAATAACCACATGACAAGACGATTAGCCTACAAGCAGACTAAAAGTGTAAAACAAATATAATAGTAACAGAAACTTCGCTTGATTGAGCAATGGAGGTATCAGAGGCACACATGATTCTTTGTTTGTTCTTTTCTTTAATCTCCAATCATTTTCATTATAGTCTTTGTGTTCAGAACACTTCAAAACACCCTTCAAATTTTCTAGGCTGTGAAAAATCTAGCCAAATATGCCAAGTCCGGTAAAAAAGGCTTAGAAAGCGCAAGCATAAGGAGATCACACCTCAATCACCTAGAGGCTCATAGTCTGAGGAGTGCATTACACTGCGTGGAGGCGCAAGTCTTGAGAAATATCACTCAAATCTTAAGCTTTGAGGGTCTTATTGAAGGCCTCATATGAGGAATGCAGCAAGGCATAAGCGTAAGAAACTACAGAAAACAATGTAAATACCCAACCAGTTATTGAAAAGCTAAATACGGCATCATAGTATTTTATCCGTGTTACATGAAGCACAAGCCTCGACAAGCTTTCATCTCTGTAGCACAGACATTTAAACTAAAGTAGTGTGTCAGTGTCGGACACGTGTCGATACTGACACCCCTTGGATACTCTACCATAAATATTTTTCTTTTTTATTAAAAATATTTAAATCAAAATTATTAGTAAATAACAAATAGATACTCATATATAAAATATTTCAAAGTTAAAAAATAATAAGAAGTATAAAACTAAATATATACTATATAAGTGAAGAATTTAATCAACATGTCGACAACGTGTCATGTCATTACTTTTTTTAAAATTACATGTCAGTATATTCAACAAATATCGTGCTGGACACACGTGTCCGTGCCGGTACATCATAGGCATTCATAAACAAAAATACAGAATTATACATATAACAAACAATAAACCATCTAAATATTTCATGCTTAAAAAAATCACCAAAACTTTAAGTCTAATTTGCAACTTAGAACCTAAAATGGATCGACAAAGTAAGACATCATAATTAAAAACGTGGAAATCACGTGACAATAAATAAATAACTAAAACCAAAAATTTTAAAACAAATAAAACAACGGGCCAACTGTTCAGAACTTTGCTTGCTTCAACTCCAAAAGAAGTATATCCAAAGACAGCAACAACAAACAAACAAATGAAAAACTATGCCTATTTTAAATAAATTATGGTCAGCTACATTACTCCTTTTTAGTCACCAAAAATTTTAAATAATGAATTTGCATGTCCAAAGTCTCTAGTCACCAATCGTCTATTAAAGAAAAGTTTCACCTTCGCTTGGGATGGAGGTTAATGCATTTTAGTTGTACAAGGCCAGCATATACCTTTTTACTTCTTGTCTTATCTAAGTTTTCATATCCTTTTTTGTTCTAGTTTTTAAGTTGTTTAGTCTTTAAAATAGCTCAAAACATCCTCACAATGTTTAAGCCTAGAAAAAACCATCCGAAAAGGTTGATGCAAATAATAAAAAGTGTGAGGCACTCAAAACTTGAGCTTTGAGGCTCTTAATGGAGGCTTTCGATTATGCACAAGCCTAGTGCACTTTTACGAACAATGTACCGACCCATTTTTATTTAATCTTTTTCGAATTTGAGTTTCTTTTGTCCATCTTAGAATGTGTCAATAATTACAATATTGGCTTGTGATCTTAATAAGCCAAAGCAACTTTACCTAGACAATTATGCCCTTCTCAATTTAGCTTATCTTTTCAAATTATGCAAACTAAAAAGTAACTCTAAATCCAAATAACCAACAAATCTCCATCAAAACAAAAAAGTCAAAATAATTGTTCATCATAAAAATCATAGGTAGATAACAAATACAATGATCCATCTAAAAAATGTCCTCTCATTAACAAAACTACCAAACTCTATATGCATTGACCCCCAAATGCCAGCCTCTAAATTAAGAAATGGTCCTAGAATACCACATTTATCCGATTGATGCCATAATCAGCACAGAAGAAGAATCTGACCTCATATTGATGGTATCTATCATTTCACATCAACTATGAGTCGTTTGGTGGGTTCTATTATTATACAAAAAACTCAGTTGCATTAGTCACGGAGACATATCAAAAGGCATCTGATAGAACAAAAGGGGGAAAAAGGAACAATTTAACATCATACAGGTTATGGTGGCATAAGTTTGAAAACAAAAAAAAAAATCACGACTTTCGAGTTTCATGCTATGTCAATAATTACTTGAAACTTTTACAAAGATTAGTTAGCTGAGAAAGAGCTGAAAGGAAAATGTTTGTCATGCATTAGCATATACCCATCAGAGCTCAAAGTTTGGATCGGTGTAGTCATATCCTGTGGTGCAAGAGTGATAAATAGGCGTGTGCATGGATCAGTTCCAACAGTTTCTCAATCGAATCCAATGTAGTTAATGTTGCGAAACCCCAATCTGAAGACAAGATCACAAGTAAAGGCAATCCCAGAGCATGCAATTCAGCCAGCATTATCTTAGTTGGGCTGGTTTAAATTCGAAAAGGATGCATGCTAATGTAAGTAAAAGCTCAAATGACAATAAGCATCGACAGCAATTCCAGTAATAAGTCTGCCAAGACTACAACTAAGGCTAATCAACAAGAAATTGAGGCAAGACATTAAGTCAGCAACATTAAATTCTTATGCGAATGAGCAGCCAAAAAAACCCCTTGCATCATACAACACGAAAGAACCAAGAAAAAAAATTCAGCTTTACAGTAGAAAAATCAATAATCGTGTGTTTCACATAAAAATCCAAAACATTGAACAAAATAATAATGCTTCATGAAAGAAAAAGTTACCATAAAGCAAGAATAATGACTGATAGCAGAAGCGCTAGACGTTGGGATTATGGCTAGTAGAAGAATCCCTGAGAGGCCCCCGAACCCTGTACCAAAACCCAAAATTAGATTCAGAAAACCAAAATCAAGAACATTACATGATACTATGAAACAATTAAACTAAATTATGATACCGCTGCGTGGGTACGGGGACCCAGTAGGTAGAGGAGATGGAGCACGTCTAGGGTTTTGCTGAAAACTTGATCAAACAGAGTAACTGAACTAAAGGGATAGAAGGAAGAAGAGTGACGTCTTGATTGAGGGATTTTTCTGATTAAGAAGAAATTGGTTGGCTGCAGTTTAAACAAAAAAAAAAAAAAATATTTTCCCAAGATTCATTTTCAGGGAAATTAATACAAATAAAGGGAAAAAAATAGGAGGGTGAATTGAAAATTATTGTTTTTTTTTTTTTTTTGTTCAATATTTTAAAATCATAACATAAATCTTCGTTAAAAAAACACGATTTCTGTAATTTTTTGACGTGTATGTGATTTTTTGATAAATTATAGTGTTGGTAATTTTTTAATTATGATTATAACTTACCCTACGTTTATTTTGTTATTGTTGTTGTAATTTATTCACAACGATTGTATTTTACGTTCTCTTTTAATCATTTTACAATTATATAATTTTAATACAATGATTGCAACTTATATTATGGGTTAAACTCTTATCCGGTTACGTTGTATGTAATTTTTGTAAAAATGTGACATAAACTTTGTATTGAATATTATTATATTGTGTCAATCCTTATGTAATTTTCTCAAAACTAAACACTACACGAATACCACCACCTCTCTCGCCTCCATCTGCCACTATAAACTACAATAATTGTTCAACTTAGGAAAATTGTAGAGCATGTAATAAAACAAGGAAAATATGTCGAGATGAAGATTTTAAGATAACTAAGTAAAAAAAAATTAATAAGATATTTTTTGTTGAAGGAAGGAGACATGACGAGGTGTACGGTAAGAGATGAAAGACACCTAACAGTCTTTATTATCGATACTTTCTTTTTAAGCATTCAAATTCTTTCAACTAAACATTTGTATTCTAAAGTTTTCTTGAAAATAAATGCATCATTCAGCTATATTCCCCTACGTCTCGACTTGAGACGTCTTACGATACTAAATATGAGGTATTGAAGAGCATTAGATTGGGCTATGAAGGGATTTTCATTTATCCCCTGATGAAGGTATACGGAAAGTTGAAATTTGACATTCGGTAACTCCTTGATTAAATATATCCTTGGAATCTAAAAGTTTTGCTTTCTCCTCAAACTCCATTCCATTCTCCATTCGTGACGTAGTACTTCTTGAGTTTCGAATACAATTATTAAGAACAAAGTAAGGTAATTGATGACATTAATATATCATTATGTTCGTCCTACTTTTACTAAAAGTGCATGCATTGCATCCTAAACATAAATTTCTTTCTTTGTGAATGGGGAAATTTGAAATCGTCCCCTCGTTAATTTTTTATATGAGTATCATCTCTTCTTCCTTAGTGTTTTCTACATTCACATTTCTTCATTTGACATTTATAAAATTATCCGAATGGGGTTTAATCTTGTGTTTAATTATCAACTGGAACAACTGTAAATCTTGACTTAATATAGTCATCCCTCTTAAAGGCTTGGTCATCACCTTATTATTCAAGATGACTCGATAGTCCTTTGTCTTATTGAAATTTGAATAATATTACACTCTCCTTTGACAATGCCAAAGATTTTGAAAACATTTAAATCCTCGCCTATTGAAGAAGCATTTTTTCACCAAAGTGAGAAACAAATCTATAATCGTATATTTCTGTTGGACTTTATCATACTCGCACTCATGTAAAAACATTTGATCAATTTATGGCCCATTCAAATGTAAAGCCTAGTATTTATTTAATGATAAGTACTTTTATAGACTTTTTTCAACACATCTACATAAAAGAATCCGATGTAGAATATTATAGTTTAAGTGTTGTTACCTTAGTAAGAATTTCATTTTGTCCCCCTGTCGAAAAATTATTATTCAAATTCGAGAAGGAAGGTTCATAAATAATGTAGTTTTATCTTATTCTTTTAGTGTCTCAATTATTTAAATATTTCTTAAGTTAAAAATAGGGATAAATGAGATTGAGATATTCTTTGCAGCACCCTACCCACATCCATCCTCGCTTAAGTGGGGGCAATGATGGGATGCGAAAGTCATTATGTGGCATCTGACTCGTTCCCGTTGTGATTCCTAACCCCTCAAATATAATTGAACTTCAAAAGTTAAAAAATAATTAACTAAAACATTACAATATTTGTCGTTCAATATATACTTAAATTTATCTTATCAAAACTTCACTTTTCAAATAGTTGTAGAAATCTTTTACTGGAAAAAGACATTTAACATAACATATGTATATTTAGCAAATGGTTACAATATAATACTATCAATTCAAATAATGTAAGAAATGAAACAAATTCAAGTTCTCACATTAGAATATCATTCTTGCAACATATGTTTAAACTAAACTAATTTTAAAAGACAAGATAGTCTGTTGTAACCTATAAAATCCCCTTTTTATAAACTATAATGTGTCATAAGTCACATAATTGCAACAAAAGATTAATATTAAACATATTTAAATTCTTTCAATGCATATTATGAATATGTATCATGTTGCAGCATAAGCAGAAACTAGAATCAGCAAGTTTCAACTACATGTTGCAACATAAACATAAGTAAAAACTTTGTTTTTAAAAAATTCGTAGTTATTTAAAACAGTAATGTTGCAACGTTAGATTATGAACAAGTTGTGTTTATTACATTCGATAAACTTTAAAACGTCATTTGTTGATCTTACAAAATATTATTACCATCACTTCATAAACTTTAAAAATTCTTATGTTAATATTAAATAAAATAACACAAACAAACTTACATTCGTTGAAGCAAGTAAAGAAAAAAATAAAAATAAATTAAATTTTAAAACTTAGATGACCACAAGAATTCATCGAGAAAACATGACCATTTCAATCTCAAAACATATACCGATGTTTCATTTTGTAGCGCCACATAAAACTTTAAGTTCATTAAATCTTAAAAACATATATGGGGAATTGGAAAAAACTACGTGGACTTGGGGAAAATGATTGTTGGACTGTCATCTCCCTATTAGGTAGGGACTTTATGGCCTAAATGGCATATTTACTTATTCGAGATGGGCTCTATTTTAGACCTATTACAATAGTAAAATAAAAACTCAACACTTGAGCTTATAAACACGTCTTGTTTTAAAATTTTGTTGATTTTCTTGACTTGTATAAACTTGAAATACGAAGAATCAACTTCCATTTTGAAAAACTTGAATAATAAACTTCGTGCTTTGGAAATTTCCCTGAATTTGAAAATATAAAACATTGCTTTGAAATAATCATTCTCTTCTTTTTCAAAACTTTCATGAACTAGAATTTGTAGAGAATATTTTTAACTTTGTAAAAGTAAAAATGGAAATGATTGGTGCAAATGAAAAGAGATTCCTTGGCCATGATGATTTTATAGTAGAAAAATTACACTATGTGATTGTCAAATAATGGCTAATGAAAGGATTGAAACTCCCAATTTTGATAATGTAAGAATTATATTATACTATTATATATTTTGCTGTTACGATAATAAATTAATTGTCATCGAAATTCTTTTGTAATATATTGAAATTAACTCACATACAACCCCTAACTTTGTTTGAAAAATCATATAATTCAAATAATTTAAATTAAGAATAAATCGTTTGACTACCTTCTCAAGATCGAAAAATCACGAGATAAATACTGTTAAACTCCTTGAATTTTTATTTTTTTCCTTCATAATTTAATATCAAAAAACCATAATTAACTCGGACACGATTCGAAAACTCCAACTGTCCATAAAAATGTCTAAACCGAATCAAACATGTTTTTTTTTTTTTTTAACATAATTTCAGCCTCAGAAATATTATTTAGCTTGAAAAACCTTACTTCATAATTTTTCTGAATTTTCACTTTAGTGCCTCAAGTTTATCGAAATTGCAAATTGGTCTTCATCCTTACAAAATTTGCAAAAATGCTTCTACAGTCAAATAATATATTCATCCTCAAAATTGTACTTCAGGTCTGAAAATACTAAAACGTAACTTTAATAAACTTCATCTAGTCCTTGAAAATTTCAAATATTTTAATTAAGTTTCAAATTGCAATTTGATCCTCAAATAACTCATAATCACTAATAAACCTTATTTTCATGAATCATTCAATTTAAATATGTTTTCTCAAATTTTAAACTTTGGTCCCTCGAGAATTGAAATAATTTCGATTTGATCCTCAAGTTATCAAAACTTTATACTTAAGTCTCGATGAAAAATTCGTGGTGTTACAGCATATATGGCAGGTTATGAAGATAAACAAACAATGTACTTTCATATGCACAACTATTGTTTCCGTCAAGGCCATAAGTTTTATAGAGAGAAAAAAAAAATTAGGGTTACGCTAATTAGGAGGGAAAGAAAATTAGACATTCAGCAGGACGTTTTGTATATAGGAATAGATTGTAATTAATAGTATATAATAAATAAGATTTTAATTTATTTTGTTTAGCAATATTATGTAATATTGTTTAATCCACTTTACTTAACATATCATACAGTATAAATTTTCTACGCTTTAGGAGATGTGATTATCCTCCGACTTATAATTTTTTAGACGATTTACATGTTTCATTTATCTGCTATTGGACTATGTCACATAGATGCGCCATTTGCCATGTGGGGTAGTCCGCTAGTTTTGACCGGCGAATGTTAACTTTTTTATGGATGAAAAACAATTTTTTTAAGTTTATGTATGATCTTGAAACAACGTCATGTTTATGTATGATTTTGAAATAATGGATAATGTTCGTCTACCGTTCGCATAATTAACCATTTGAAAATTTCTATGAACTTTCTCTTGGCTCACGTTGCTCCATTGTTTATATCGAGCTTAAGCCGACACAAATGGGTTGGACTACGAACATATCTTGGCATGATTCTCATTGCTAAACAGGTTGTATCCAGCATGGCTCGGCTCTAACTCAAGAATTCTTATCTACTTTCTATTTTTTTAGTTAAAATAAATATGAAATTTAATAATGATTGTAAACGTAAGAAAAAGTAAAGTTACTTTTAGTTATTATTATTATTATTATTATTATTAATTTTAAACATGTATATATCTCTTACTTTAAGTAAAAGTAACTCACTCTATTGTTAAAATAAGTGACTTATATTTTCAATTTTGACTAATAGAAAAAATTTCAAAATTGGAGATTCTAACGTGATACCATTCTAAATGAAACTAATCCCTTAAGACTCGAGGTACGACGATATTTTAGACCTAACAAAACGATTTAAACCTAAATAATGTACATATAATAAAGTTAATTTGTTAATAGTTCTCTTTATGGTGTTCAATTCAACATATCAGAGAGGTCGTCGATAAAATTCAAAAATAAAAAAATATATATAGGTCTAAAATTCTATGATGAGGCCGATTATTTTTGTCGTTGGGATGTCAACTTTTCAAATCTTGAACAGTAAGTTATTGTTGTGGGCTGCGCAAAAAAACAAAACCACAAAATTAGCTGCTAATGAGGATGAACTGATGAAGAGGACACTTTATCTACCCTGACAACTTTGTTTCAACTCTCAACAAACCCTAAATTGATAAAAATTTAGATCATATGTTTATCAAATATTTTTATTAATTTTCTTCTCATCAAAGTCTTAACGAGTACATATTTTATACATGAACTGCACCGATCTCGAACAAAAAATAACATATTTTACTAATATATATAGAACCACCTCAATTCAACGTCTGTTATTCAACTTCTTAAAAAAATGAATCAGAAGTTCGATAGTGGAAGATAAGCAAATTATATTCACATTTTACTTATTCTGTTTACATGCCACCACAAAACCTGGTGAAGCTATATTCAGTGATTAGCTGCAACAATTCAGAAAACTCAATTGTTTGTACTAAGTGTTCGGAACCTCTTCATATTTTTTGAATGGAACATCCATATAAACGACTCTTTATGAGCCTGTAGATGGTCGAATCCCATTTCCTTTATTAGCAATTGCATCAGAATTTTGTTCTTCTCTCTTCACACAAACTTCACCAGCATTCCAGATCATCGAAGTAGACGAAAAATCCATAGAAACCGACTTTCTAACTGTTTGTTGTAACACCCCATCCACTTTTGCACGGTGATCAGCCAAATCACTTACCACTCGATGCTTACCCCTCCTAGCATCGAGACTATCACAATTTTTCTGCAACGTTTCAACCGAAACTCCACCAATATTTTCGGCCCCAATTCTCGATTCAACAGTTAAATCCGTTTCCACTTCACGTACATCCAATCCGCTATTTGTTTGTTCTTCGTCTCGTGAACCCAAATTACTCGAATTCGTGCCCACTGCATTCACCTGATCTGCAGTGTTCATATTGCTGACTATTGGGGCACGACAAAGGGGACAATGTTTGTTCGACCTTAACCAGGTATCGATACACGGGACATGAAAAGCATGGCTACATTTAGGCAACAGCCTAAGACTCTCATTTTCTTGAAATCCACTTAAGCAAACTGAACAATCAGTCCCTTCAATCAAACCTTCACCACGTTTGTACTTCAAAACCGCTATAGATTCGATTATCGATCGATTTAGCCCTACCGTACGTATATACCATATAGGATGATCCACCACAGGCCCTTGATTTTCGTCGATAAAATCCTCTCTGGGACTATTCTCCAATGGTCTGGAATTCCTCATCCTCGACCGGTGCCTCCTTATAGAAAGATAAGAAATAACCATAAAAGTAGCACCAACAACACAGATGATGAGGATCAAAATTATTGAAACTTGATGATTCTGGCTAGAAGGAGGCGGAGGAGGTGGCGGCAAGGGTGGAGGAGGTGGTGGAGAAATGTAATCTTCATTGCATTGATCAGGGCAATCATAACAAGTGTAACAAGTTGCATATTTCTTTTCATCCTTGGGCTTTTTATCTACTAACAAAAATTTTCTATAATGAAAAGCCATCAAGAAATGCTTTAGATTCAAGAAAAAGGAGAGGATCAAATAAGGAATTGATTGTTCATGCTTGATTTTTGTTGCATATTGAATTTGGAAAAAGTTTACTTGTAATTTCAATTTTAGTTTAGTTTGTCAAAAGAAGACTGAGTTGTAAAGTTAGTGGTTGGTATTTGGCTATATGCTAGTGACATTTCAATGCACATTCACTTGTTTTAATATTTATTTAATATATACATTATATATATTTCCTTTTCAAGATTGTTTTTTTTTTCAAATATCAAAACCAATTTGATCACAAACTAGAAAACTATAAAATCTACACGCTACATCCCATTTTTCCAACTTTTTAAAAAGGAAAAATGAATTTTCATTCAAAATTGTGAAAGAGTACCAAATCGACTAGTGGACTTCTCAATCCGCATAGAATTGTGGATAAACGATAGTCCATTAGGTAGATATTACTAGATTTAGGCGTTGTGTGATATTGGATTAATTACACTTGTACTATACGACACATTATACCTATGTTGAAATACATATGATTGGAGGATAATTGAAGTTATTTGTTTATATTGTTCTTTTCTTGTTTAATCATGTTCAAATTTATATATGAAATATTTTGAGATTTTTCTCAATTCTCATTTATTATTATTTAGTATTGGTTGTGAATTAGTGAGTTATAGATTTTATTTTATTTTTAAATTTTTTTTAACGTGTTCTTTGTATATTTTGTTCAAGTTTATTTTTTTTGCTTCATCGCCTAATAGTATAAATAATTATTCTGTTAAAATTGATAAATACAACATATCGGTATTGTTACCTAACACATATTGATCTAAAATTAAATATGATAGTGAAATTCGCTAAACTTTTATCTTTTTTCGACCCTAAGTCTAAAAGAATTAATATTTTTTCAATGAAAATTTACTAGCCAACCCACTAGACTTAGCAACTTGAGTTTTAAGTCA
>CAIGRN010079673.1:0-20699 GCA_903798345.1 Fraxinus anomala
AAAGTAATTTGTGACCTATAATTTGATGTTTTGTGGCCATAAAATAAGTTGTGACTTAAAAATTTCGTGGTTTGTGATCAATAAGCAAATTGTGACTTAAAATTTTAATTTGTGATCGATGAACTAACTGTAACATATAAATTTTTTGAATTGTGACCTTAAATTTTTGTATTGTGACCAAATTTCATATATATGTGACTTTTATATATTTATTAATAAAATATATAATTAATTAATTAAATCATAAATAAATTTTAATGAAAACCTGATTTTTGAAATTTAGAATCTATATTCTTAATTTTGAAATAGTGTTTACTAAAAACCTGATTTATGTATTGTTCCCATTTTTTTATGTAAAATTTTTTTCTGTCTTATATTTTTTCAAGGATCCGCCCTTGATAACATCCAATATTCAACTTTGGCATCCATTTCACCTCCATTGCTTAGTTCCCCTTCAATTTATAGCATAAACAAACACACTAAATTAATAGAAATACGAATTCAACGACAACCAAATACCTAACTTCAAAGTCCAATATAAGTGTAAAAATTACCCTTATCATTCATATATATACAGTTTGATCTCATGGACGCGTGCTAGAGGGGACGTGGTTGTGGCTAATGAAGGAAATGGTTGCGAACCAATTCATTTCATTTTATAAGTTGTGACTAATTAAGTATTGTTCAGAAGGTTTGAGAACATTTTAATTTACAAAAGTATAAACACAAACAGCTAGGAAAAATTGCATTATTAGTCTCCAAAGTCCAATCAATTGAAAATAGAATGATACTATATAGCATCAGCGGTGATAAAACACCGGTCTATCATAATGTGATATGTTTAATTTAAATGTAAAATTATGTTATTCATTTAATCGTGCATCTCATTTAATTCTACTTAGGAGCCACCTGGTCGATGTTGTAACGACCAAATAGCATTACTCTTAAAAATAACAACTAGATTCTCAACCTTTAAATATAATCAAAACATGCTTCATCTTATGTAGATACATAATATGTCGTCTGTCTTTGATACATAATATGCCGTCTGTCTTTGATAGGTCTCCAATCCTCCAATGTAGATGTACATAATATGTCGTTTGTCTTTGATTTTCATTAAATTGTCACATAGCTCGCATGAAAACATGCTTCATCTTAAATTTATATATCGCGTCTAAGTTGAGTTTACAGAGACATACCATAGTTATGTAACAATTTAACTTAGTTTTGAGTAATTATGTCAATAATCACTCAAGTTATTTTGTTATAGTAATAGCCACTCGAGTTTCTAAAAATTATATAAAAAATTACTATGAGAAAAAAAAAAGTCCTACGCGATGGCTCCAAATGACTTTTTTTTTTTGGTGACAAATTAGAAAAAAACTGTCTTTAAATTTGCGATTACCGCTACATTTAAGCTAAAAAATTTGAACAAAACTAAAGTAGCATTACATTTTTTATTTTAATGTGTTTATTTCTCACTTCCTAATTTTTAAAATTAGTCGGCTTGTTGTAGTAAATAACATTTTTAGATGATGACATGAAAATTGTATCCCATATACTTATTTGGGTCTTCAAGTTAGAGTATTTATTGGTTATTTTGATAAATTATTGCTTAATTTTAAATGTATTGTGTTTGTTAGGTACAAATCGACATAAATGACGGAATTGAAAAAAAAATGGTGAAAACGAGTTAAATTGTAAGAGATCTAAAGTTCGAGAACTAAAATGCAAATACTCAAAAATTGTATTGGACCTCATTATGAAAATTCGATAGTACTAGGAGTTAATTGGATGAGAAAATAGGTCAAATGGGTAAAATATAGTCAAAGTATTATCACATATTAATTTTCAGCCGAAAAAATTATTCTCTGAATTTTCAGCCTCAAATTGAGACCCATTTTTGGTATAGTAAATGTTCGAATTGTAAAAATAATAATTCTAGAAGAATTGTAACTCTTTGGATTAACTTTCCAACACACTTTGAATCGCTTCAATCAAATAGCGTGACGTAAATTTATAATAAAAATACTGATAGTTGGTAAGAGGCGAACATGCTCACCCCCCATGCACATGCCTCACCCCTCACCTAGGCCACCTGAGGCCAAATCCACCGTTCTAGGCTTGCACCTCAATCATAACTAGGCATGCACCATGACGAACCCCTAAGGAAAAAAAATCTTGTTTCCTTTTCTTAATTTGGCAAGTTTTTGTATGATAGTGTATGCATTCTTTATAACCTAAAAGAGGTCCTGAACGTGAGGAACAAATAATTTTATCATTTAAGAGAGGTTAGCAAGCAGCGAAGAAGAATTCTACAATAAGATTTGAAGATTCAAGACTCGGATTGAAGATTTTCATGCAAGAAATCAAGTTTTGGAGTTCTTCATCTATTTCTTTATCTCGAATGATGTTTTTCCATATCTTTTTGTGTAGTTTGAGTATCATAATGCTAGATTAAACTTTTTTTGTATTAGATGAATGATGAAACCTATTGATTGTAGTTTTGAGTATCACAAGTGTTTTAGTGAATTTTTGTATTCTTGATCTCTTATGCATGCTTTTTTCATTGTTTGAATGTTTGATCATCATTTAGATAATTAGTTGTTTATTGTAATGTTTGGTGATATACAGTCAATATGTATTAGGAATAATATTTATAGCGTATGTAATCTATGGTGATAATTATGCGATTGAATGCTTTCTTTGTATATGAATCCGAATTAGGAATATGATCGGGTCGTGTTAAGAATATCTTTAATATATTTTGGAAAATAATATTAAATATTAATGGATTATCGATTGTCACGAACACTAACTTACATAAGTCGAGAACTAGAAATAGAGATCAATACGTGGATTCTGAAATCCAATACATGCATCCTATTCCTATTATTTGATAAAAATGAATGTTTACACATTCTTAGTGTCATTTAGAATAATTAAAAACAACCAACTCTTTTGTGTCACGTAAATCGAATTCAGTAAAATTGATACTCGTGGGACGATAGCTCAATTTATCACATTATTACTTATCAATGATCTCGTACGCTTTTCGATTCTGTCCGAACATGAAACTTAATGATGTCGCACAAAATTTAACATTTTTTTTTTTTTTTAAAATCAGGTGTCCATTAAAGTTATTTTTAGAGAAGTGCTATTGTTCATTTGAGGTTCCCGCCCGACATTATTTTGTGGGTTTAACCGCAGTACAAATATCTTCCCCTCTCTATGAGTCTTATCACACGCGCACACCATCTCCTTGAAAACAAAATCAACCCCTCCATAGCTTTACCAGAATATCTTATAAACAAAAATGTCATCTACGCTGCCTCTGAGTTCAAAGATAAGCCCACCTTTTCTTCATAGACTCCAGTTTCTGTCACACTTCACAACTTTCGTGTCACTCCCCTCCGGACCCTTTCCAAAATCCCACATATGCTTCTCAATTCCACCCTCAAGTAGCAGCAACAACTCACAAGAAGATGCGCGGTGGTTCAGGGAAGAGCAACGGTGGCTCAGGGAGGAGCAGANCGTGTCACTCCCCTCCGGACCCTTTCCAAAATCCCACATATGCTTCTCAATTCCACCCTCAAGTAGCAGCAACAACTCACAAGAAGATGCGCGGTGGTTCAGGGAAGAGCAACGGTGGCTCAGGGAGGAGCAGAGGTGGATGCGGGAGGAGTCTCGCTGGAACGCTGAGCGGGAAACATTATTGCAAGAAATTAATAGTCTTAAGCTCAGAATACAGGAACTCGAGCGCCTCAACTCTCTTCAAGGTGCCTCTGTCTCAGAGACTGTTGCCAATATTGCGAAGTTGCTGCAGGTGTATATTGAAGGGCAAATTTCTCTCCTGTATGGTGTGATTTTTTAATTCGACGAATTCTGAGTTGGATTAGCAGTTCTTGAATTATTAATAATTTCGCAAATAATTTCTTTAAATATCCGTGAATAACCTTTGATATTATGTAAATCCTTTCCTTTATCATGTTCAATATTATAGCTTTAAGCTAATATTTTTGAATCATTTCAATAGTTTTTGGTATAGAGGAAAAATGGGAGAACTTTCGGATCTTGTTGTTTTTATTATTTCATTTTTCTCAGAGTTCGAAGATGAGAATTAAAGTTAATGTATAATTGCTTTTGGTGTTTCAAACAATGTAACTAGTTAATAATAATAGTTACAGCAATTCAATCAATGCCTCGCTTTCTCGGTAACAAATTTGAAAATTGATTTTTATTGCAATTTTTGTATATTACTTCTCTTTTCTTAACAACTCTTGGTATGGGAATTTCCAACATGAATTGCTGAAAATATTTGATAGTGATTAATAGTTCAGTTTTGCTGTAGGTATTTAAGGAGGGAGAGATAGGGAAGAATGTGAATAGAATTGCAGAGAGTGGGTCAATTACTGTGCCGCTAGTGCTTCAGGCTGCTAAAAGGGACGAGGAAGTTATTGTGAAGGAAGTAATTGAGGTTGCAGATAGAGAGGAGAATGTGAAAAGGAGGGAATCATTGAGGAAAGGATCAGAAGGAGACGAGGTTCGAGCCATGCAGGTATACTTGAAATTAAAGCTTCCTAGATCATATATTTTGTTCAACTTAGTTGATATAGAATTTATGACAAATGCTTTCAATTTTAGGCTTTCTTTACTCTTTTTTTGCTGGCCTATTTACCATATGATCTCTTTTGATTATGTTTTGCTGTTCATTTGTGTCTTTTATGTATGTCTTCTTAAATTTGAGATGGCTTTTTTCTATTTTACATTGTTTTTAATAGGAAGCTTTGCAAAAGTTGGGATTTTATTCTGGTGAAGAGGACATGGAGTATTCAAGCTTCTCTAGCGGGACTGAGCGTGCTGTAAAAACATGGCAAGTATGTTGCATTTTATAAGAGGTGTACCACAAAACAATCTGGTCACCAGCCATACAGTCATTTTCCTTGGACGGAGTGAATGTACAGACAATTGAGATGTTGTCGCCCTTATTTTCCCTTTTATTGACAGGCTACATTTGGAGCTCCGGACGATGGCATTATGACCTCAGAGCTTCTCGAGAGGTTATATATTGAGCAAAATGCCGGAATTTCTGGCTTGGGAGTGACCAAAAATCAAGGAATTAAACCAAACTTATCAGAGAAGGTGTGTTGCATCATTTGGTGCCTTTTCGCTTTTCCAGCTCAAAATTTATAATACTAACTGATTTGATTCATTAATGTCCTAAACCTCTGCCAAAGATTTTTTCTTTTTCCACAATTAGGATAAACTAGTGGCTAGTTTGAGCAAACATTGAGAGAGAATATTATATAAGCTTTTTGTCATGTGTTGGGTACTACAAGTTGTCCTTTTTCTGTTTTATATCAGATATGCTGCTTTTCATTTGAAATTAGTGATGCATGCTTATGGAGTAATTGGCTCAGGCTTTTCATGCCATGGACCAATATAGCAGAAAGAAAGTGTCTGGATGCATCTTGAATTTAAATGAAAAAAACAATGGTGAATAGAAAACTGATTGTCTACGTACAGGAAGAACAAGGGCAGGAACCCATATAAGTAAACGAGAAAAATGGAATTTTAAAGTTTAACCTGGCTGCTAGTTCCCTCATTCCCAATGTCTGAAAGAAGGGGTTGTCTAGGTTAGATCATGATATGTTATTCAGAACCAGTCATGTCAATAATCGATCCAGCAATCTAGTGTAGGGCATGTGTTAGATATTTTACTTGTTCGAATGTTTGTTCTATGTTTTCAGGCTTTACAGCTTGGGAAGAATTTGCAAAGCTGTACATACATTGTTAAGTCAGTGCCAAAACTGCACAACCATTTAACAGGGAGGGGGCATGTACTCAGTACGCATTGTGAACACTAATAAACATTGCTTCTCTTGAATAAATCTTCATCCTCTAATTTTCATTTCCATTAGCAAAGGGTGGATGTCATTATCTTAAGATCATCTACCAATAATGATTTTTGAACTTCTCCATAATCGTACGAAGGAAGTCAATTTTTTTTTTTTTATTTTTGTTTTTGTTTTTTCCTTATTTTAGATTTCAAACATTGATCGTTGCATTCTCAAGTTGCCTTGATATAATAATTTATATCAGTAAAGGACAGTTGTAGCAGAAGCTTAATGTTGATACAGAATATTCTTAGTGAATTACATGGCTTACAACTTTTTCACTTTGTGGGTTCTTCCTTAGAAGAGTGAAAATGGAGCTCCAACCGCTTCTATTACTGCAATAACTGAAGTTCAGCAGACAGTTTCAAAAGAAGGTACAACAGGAGTTGAAGTATCTCAACATCGAGTCTTTCTTCTGGGTGAGAATCGATGGGAAGAACCTTCCAGACTTTCTGGAAAAAGCAGACAAACTGCAGCCAAGAATGACGGTGGCAATACTAAGACCAAGTGTCTTACTTGCCGTGGGGAAGGCCGAATATTGTGCATGGGTACAAGTTTTCTTTCTTTTCTCATTCATTTTATATGCTAGTAATTTTCTGCTTGACTTATTAATTTTAGATTTTGTGACATCATAGCGTTACATAAATCGCACAGTAAGGTAGAAGTGAATAAAAACTGGAAAATTGGAGAACCAAAAAGAAAACGCCACAAATTTGTTATTGGTAGTCATCCAAGGGCTTCTCTTTTTTTACAATGTAGCATCATATCAGTCAGTTCCATTTAATTATCCTCTCTATTTTTGGTAAACGGCTTTATGACTTCCATCATCTGCTTGAATCAAACACTCGTTTCAGAATGTCTGGACCTAATTGAGCTCTGGGTTTACTTAGATTCACTTTAGATTGCGTCATAGTGAAGTATATGATTCTAGTCAAAAATCGGAAGCTGGGTATCATGGACATAGAACAAAAGTCATTTACAAAATTATGCAATTTTTATCGGTCACACTGTCTGGGGTTAATATCTATTAGTTTTTTCGCAGAATGTGATGGATCTGGTGAACCAAACATTGAACCACAGGTTAGAGGCTTTCTGATTTATTTGTAGTTGTTATCAATGGTTATTTGTACAAGTGGTAACTTCAACTTACAGCCAGTGGTTCAAGTTTGTTGAATGTTTTCTCATGGTTCAACACTATCAAACGGTTTAACAAACAGTCGACCAAAAATCATTTTTCTTCGTCAGTGAGTGAACTGAGCTATAAATCATTGTAACCAATGACTTGTTCGATTTCTTAGGCTGGCTCCATTTGTCAATTAATTGACCTTTGTGCATGAAAGTTGATCTCTGGGTGATTAATGCCATTTACACATATCCCAGAGCCAGTGCATGCACACTTTTAGCTTGCGAAATACCATTCTTGTTAGGAGTTAAAAATAGAGCTCAGTTTGTTGGTCTTCTCATATGAAGACCAAAAGGGCTTTTTTGAATGCAACCATTGTTGCTGATATCAGTATTTTGTGGTTTTTTTAACTAATGACAGTTCTGCGATGCAGTTTCTTGAATGGGTAGATGAAGGAACAAAATGTCCGTACTGTGAAGGCCTTGGATACAACACTTGTGATGTATGTGAGGGCACGAAATTTGCTACTGCTTAAATTGTGCGTATTCTCACGTAAATATATTTCTGTTTCTTTTTGACGAGGGGTTGAGGGTGTTCCTCTAGTTATGTAGAACAGATACATTAATTAACATTACATAAATTTGGTGGACATGTAATCTTACATTTCTCATTTGTATCGAATTCATGCCTCAATCGTTGTGCTTAACTTGAGTAATACAGTAGTTTTAAAAAAGATCTTATAAATATCGGCCTAATATCATTTTCATCACCATTCCAGGATAGGACTTCAACACTACCAGTTCAGTACTCTGCACTGAGAAGATGGATAGAGCAAATTGAAATTTCGATTCCATGAATTCCATTGAAATTCCCTTTCATTTACATTCAATCCATGAAATAAACTTAATGCACCAGGAAGAAACTCCCAAAGGCTGCATATAAACTGTCTGTCATCAAAACTGAAAGCGATGAGGATTGAGGGCAATCAAACTGTCTGCCATCAAGACTGAAAGCGATGAGGTTTGAGGGCAATCAAACAGAAAGCAGATCTGATCTTGGTGCCCTTCCCTCCTCAAACAGGTCTAAACTCGATACCTTCAACGATGAGGCCAGACTTTACACCAGGGTTATTAATCTCTATCAACCAAGCCTCCACTTCTCTATTATCTTCTTCTCTACTGTAGAGTTTTCCCATTTCTATTTCCATCCAGCCATCCCCTCTCACTTGTGCAATTTTCCCAGTTCCTTCTGATTCAAGTTTCTCAGTGCCCTCAATAGTTAAAATCATACTGTTTTCCATTTGAGGATAGACGAATCTAATCAGTGTTCTTGATGATTCAAGGCCATTCAATCTTTCTGCAAGGTGGAATACTAGATATGCTGCATAAGCAGTGTTCGGTGACAGCATCTGAGTTTTTATCTTGCCCCGAATATGGATAGAACCAGGACATTTAAGCTTGGCGACCTCAGAGAATCTGTAAATATAAATTCACATTCAAATTATTATAGATTCTCACGTGGGCATCCGTTTCCTCACTCTATATATATATATATATATATATTGAACTTAAAACTTTTAGATGAGATGATCATTGAATATAGTCTCTCCTGCACTTATGTATGAAAAAGCAGTTTTCTTGCTTTTATTGGAATTCCATGTATGTGGCATTTGAATTAAAAATAGTCTGCACATGAAGAGACGCCCGCACCTGGATTGTGGGTGTGGTGTCCAGCTCCAGCATCCTCCCCATGATAGTAAAAGTTCTCTGGCTCCTAGCATATAACACTTTTTTCCATTCCTTCTATCAAGAGAAAAACTCTGTTTCAAGGTTAAAAGAGGAAATTACACCACACAGAATGGATTAGTTGAATTAATTAAAGTGTCAATTGTCTCAGGAGTTTCCAATGGTAAACCAACAAGAATTATGGTAAAGTGTAAATTTCATGGACTACATCTTGTTTAACATTGTGTGAGAGTTCGTTGGAGGGGAAAGTGCGTTTTTTTATGATTTTATCAGAAAAAGGGAAGGACACCTGTCTTATTTACTCCAAATAAAAAAGTCGTTTTCGTATTAAAATTATTGGGTGTTTACTCAACACCTGATTAAATGTGATTCAGTTACTGTTAGACGGTTCACTGGAGAGTGAACGGCAAACAGTGATGAGCAAGTTGGGTCGGTATTCTTAGTCGAGCATATGAAGTTTGTCTGTTTTAACATGAAATAAAACGAAAGTATACAAGGATATGAACTTACAGTATTGCCTTCATGGAGGAGAATAGGGGAATGACAGAGATGAAAATATAGGTGTTTCTTGGTGGCATATAGCACTGGAGAAACCGATGTGGAGATGATTTGCTGATAATCCGGTGGCAAAAACCTATTCCAAACGTTGTCAGAATCAGAAGCGGATTTGAACCCGTGTGAGATTATTGAGAATCTTGTCGCGTCCATGGGCGATGTGAGTGACAGGACGGTGGAGATGCATTCCTCCGGCAGCCTTGCAAAGGAGTCCATGTAATACTTTGTGTCTTCTAAGAGCTTGAGCCCTATCTCTTGAGAGAAGTGTGTGCCTGTGTCTCTCCTCTCTCTCTCTCTCTCTCTCTCTCTCTCTCTCTACGTGTCTCCATTTGTGTGTCTCCTAATGTATTATGGTTTTAAGCCCTTTGTACACGGGTGACATGTGGGACGCACTTCATTAAGAAAGTAAAAATAATTGCAAGAATATGTGTTAATTAATTAATTAGTGGGACCACACTAATTAGAGAGGGCTGTAATCTAATGACGACAAGTGTAGCAATTCTCAAAAATTTATGAGCAAAGCTCCTCACAAAGGGTGGGCTCCATCCTTTTGGTTTTTTTTTAATTAATTTTGCTTGTGGATTCCACCCCTTTGTGAGGACCCCTGAATGCAATTCCTGTATAAAGGGCATTGCTCAAAAATTATCCACCCTTTTATGTGTGAGTTGTCAGCAGGGGTTATGTCTCTGTACCGACGTGAAGTATGATTGATATATTATATACGTACAACATATGTCAAAGATAGATTATCGAATAGACTTTTTTTGTTTTGTTTCGTCCATTTTTCTATATATTGATGGCTCACTTTAGAGGGCAAATTAGGTGTGGGTTTCAAATCTTTCATTTAGTGCAAGAATAGGTCATCAACCTTCGAAAGAATTTTTTTTAGTTTCCAACCTATTTAAATATGTGAATTTAGATCCTTACGTCACGAGCATCATCAATTTGAACATTAAAGTTGCACGTAGCTTCTAGATGACCAGGCTATATTGTAAAATCATTTTACATTTGTCTCTAATTCAACTATGAAATTTTAACATCCAAATAGAAATGAACTCTATTCACTTATTGAAATAGGTTGAAAAACCAAAACCTCTATTTTAAAGGTTGAGAACCTATAAATTTGTTCACTCAAATCATTACACGTCGTACTTTAACCCACTCTATTCGTAATACTTTAAATTAAATGCCGAGTGGAAAAGAGAGAAATAAAGGGTGTGCAGATCTACTTGCCTTTAATCGTCAGTCTATTAAACCTTCCACTATTATTTTTGACGAGGTATGCTAACAAGTAAATACTTGTGGAGTTGGTCAATGCTTAGTCTCATAAATTTCAAAAAGCTACTAGTACAAGTGGAAAAAACTCTCTATCATATACAAGGCTCAATATTTCAAACGCCAAGGCATTCGAAGAAGGAAACCACCATTCATTGTTAAGTACGTGTTTGGCACAATACTGTATTTGAGTCGACCGTACAATGAAAATATTTTGACTTTTCTATTCTTTAATATCGTCTGATAGTCTAGTCCACCTTGCTAAAGAAGCCATTACAGTCATCTCAAAAGCAAAATAACAGCTCATTGTATACAAAGTGTTGAAATTACAATACTAAATTTTTTTTCATCAATTATTGCAGCTGAAACATAATTGAAGTGAGAAACAAACTATTGCGAAGCTAAGATTGTTTCTGGTTCGCCCAACATTCCCCACTTGTCTGACTTTGACTGAAATCCCAGAAAGGAATGTTCATAGTGGTTTCTACGACATGCTCTCTCGATGTAAATATGATGTTTTTATCTGACTATGAAGTATGATGTTTTTATCGAACATTCACGTCTGTTTACCAGCCGCGATCCGCCTACTGACCGACCGCATGGTCACAAACTCTTCTGCAGCAGAAGGGTGTATACCTACCTGGAAAATGGATCAACTGATGCATCAGCAATAATGATGTAGATTTCACCCAACCCCTAGCTTTAAAACCAAACTAAAAAGATAAAGAGCACGTGGCACATGAGATTTACAAAAAGGCATGACTCCACTCTTCATTGTCTTCATAATGATCAAATTTCAACAGGGATATTTTATACTCAATTCTTGAAACCCGGCATGCCACAGGCATGTGAAGAAGGAAATAAAAGCATAACAAATAACACAAGCTCTGAAAAGTCAGTTGGCTTACAGTGCTATCAAATTGTGCTTTGGTTGCTCCACATTTGAGTGCAACAGCAATACCCTGTGTTGTACCATAGTAACTCATTCAGTATATACCCAGTTAGTGATAGTCACTCTAGCAATATTAATTCTTAAACTAACAACACGTCTAGGACCTAATACTACGTGCCAAAAGAGCGTGTTATATGTGCAGTATGGATATGACTTTACTAGACAAGCTTTAAACTTCTGTTTCCTCCTTAATATTATCGAGTGACATACAATCCACCTTAACAAATAAGCCACAAGTGGAATAATTTTTTTTAAGTGGACTAAAAGCCATAATCATCAGTAGATTTATTGTGATTAGTATAAAACCAGTACTTTCCTAGAATGCTATATGGTGTAATAATTAATCTCTCTTAAAGATATGAATACAAACATAAAATTAGACATTATATAGAACACAAACATGGTAAAAAACCCATTTTCAGTAAAATCTGATATTAGCTGACAGAACCTCTAGAAAGAATTGACACGTCTGTATTTATTGTTTATCAAACTATGTGGACGCATATTAAACAGTGGGTAACGATCGTGGCTTGCATTTTAATATGCACCAACCAAGCATATTGTCTTCTTTTAAACGTTGTGCAAGTTTTATGTCAATATGCTTGGTTGGTGTGTACTATGTCAACTAGTGTAAAAAAGGATGAAAAGCATGAGAGATGTCTGTGTCAAATGGTAAATCTAGATTAATTTTCCTTGAGGATAGTTTAGACCGATGTGGACTTCAAGCCAGTCAACAGTTAAAGAGGATTTACATTTTTTTATTGTAGAACCACAAAAGTGAGATTCACGGAGCATATAAATAAGACTGCTATAAGCTCCAAGAGACTCCAAGAAGAGGGAGAGAACAATAGGGGAAAGTGAAGCTTAATAGGACCTAAGCCATTTCTAAACGACATGGACAGTGCTCACATCATAGGAAGCCCAAAATATTAATAGGGGCACTAAAAATGTAAAGCTCATAATCTAGGATCAACCTACATATTTAAGCTTCTATTTTCCTGCTTGATAGTTTGCAACACAAGATGCTTGTGCAGCACAAATACCATAATGCACACGAATGAGAAGAATAAAAACACACTGTAATTTTATACATGATTTGGCAACTCTAAGTTAACTGTAAGTATGAAAGAGAAATTTCCCCTTGTACTCAAATTCAATTCATTTTCCCTCCATTTTCAACAATATTAAAAATATGATGCCCAACATAAATAATATTTGATTTAGGAAAAAATGAGTAAAGATCTAAATGTATACCTGCATTATCTCAGCAGCATCAGGCCCACACATGGACGCTCCAAGAACTTTATCAGTCTCACCATCAACGACGAGCTTCATAACTGTTTTCTCTTGACGTCTATGCAACAAAACCACATATCATCCACTTATAAAGAACATGTTTCAACAGATTTTTTTTAAATCAAAATTTAATGAGATGAAGTTCAATTAATAACAGTTCCCGAGCAAATTTTAGGCAATATTACTAAGTTTTCACCATTCTGCATTAAGCAAATCAATTAATATAATGAAGATATAAATTTTGTGTAAGTAATGCAGTTATTGGGTAATCATAACCAATATGAATTGGCCAACCCTGAAAAGAAACATTTCATTGAATTTTTAGTTCTGAAACAGCAGAATCTTTGGGTTACAAGGTATTTGTCTCTAGTATCATAGGCTCATATCCATAACACTTGCATCGAAAGAATCATTGAGAAGGTCGGCTTATTTTAGTTTCGGCACACAATACCAACGTTCAACCAACATACCCAGAAATGGTGTTCTTCATTGGATTAAATGTTGACGTGAAGACCAAAATATCACCATTTGCTTGCTCTATGGCCTGTTCCTCACTGAGACCAACTACCGACAGTGGTGGTATGCTGTCAAGCAACAGGAGATTAAAGTTATAATATTGATAAGAAAGGCCCAGTGTGATAGAATTTGACGCAAGTTTTAGTCTATTGTTCGTAAGGAAATAGTGAAATATGATTGTCAAGTATATTCACTGTGAAAAATCACATACAGTCAAGTCTTTGCCTAAATTCAAAATATTAGCAGTGATCTTAGAAAAATAATAAAACAAAATGAAAAATTTACCAATCCCAAATCTACAATCTGGTATTAACTAGAACTACTTATAAGGTAGTTTTCGCAAAGCCAAGAACCCAGTTTTAGCGGATATGCTGTTGTTCCACAGGCACTGATATAGTCCATTCGTAGATTATAAGCTTTTATGTTTTAAATGTTAATCGCCTCATCTAAATGGTCAAGCTGTTAGAGAAGGACACATGTATCCATTTAAATCTCATCTTCAACACTCCTTTGTTTGGCTTTGGCTTTGATACCATGTTAACTGCCTCATCTAAAAGCTTAAGCCATTAAAGAGAGACCACATGTATTCAATCAAACCTTGCCTGCAACATTAACTATTGCCACTGTCCTCCCTCATGTCTGCTTCTCTTTAAGTTCCATTAGTATAGTAGAGTGAATTGACATTTATATTTTCTTCTCTTCAAAATTATCTGCAGTCGGTGATGAATGCTCTATGGTTGCTTAACCTAAAAGTTCTCCAACATACCAAAATATTATTTGGTTGAACCAGTAAAAAACCAGTTCTAGTTTAAAATACACAGGGGAGACATCAAACGCCACCCCCCCACACATACACCTGGGTTCAGGTGGAGGCATGAAAACTGGGCTTAGGCTTTAATGGTATTTCGGGAGGGGGAAGAGTTCTAGTCTAGCGTAACTAGACACAAAAACATTGGTTTATGGTTTTCTTGTTCGTCTCCTACACAGCTTTTAAAATGTGAGTTCCGCATTTATGTAACAAGTGGAATTCAACTTTCACCATGAAAGTTATGAAACTGGGAATATTTTGAGACCAATTCAATCAACAAGGTTCACATCAACATAGACAAAAATGTTGTTCACCACAAGAACAGTTACACTGTCTTTGCCTTCAAGAGCACAGACACTAAATAAAACTATAGCAGTATCAGTGAAACTGCAAACTTATAGCATCCTATATCAAAAAGCATTAGCAGTAGATTTCTTATGAACCCATTGAAAATAGGTCACGGTTTGTACAGTGAAAACATAAACTGAGTGCTTGTACTCCACAAACATCAAAATCGTAAATGGAAGTAATTATAGTGTACAACTCGTAGTGTAAGTATTACCAAACAAAAACTGCCACACAAGTCTAATATTAAATATGCAAAATGAAGAATAATAATGCTTGCAATTTAAAAAGCTGGCCAAGGAGAGATGGTAATACCAGAATACAGCACAAGGAACGTGGCTGTAATCAGGTTTGGAGGGTTGTCCGCCAAAAACAGTTTTCTGCAGCAACATAAAATAAAGAAGTAAATTACATAGAAAAAATAAAAAAAAAAAAATTATGTAGCATGTTAATTACGAGTTCATTCATGAAAAAGAGCTTGGAGAACTCAAACAAAGATAATGAGAGTTCGGCAGAAAATATACGGCAAAACAGGTTCCTTCCATTAATGCAACAGGAGTAAGATTCATTCGGTCTGTAACGTCACCGACGGCCCATATGCTAGGTAAGTTGGTGCGAGAGTATTCGTCAACCTGACAATGGAAATTAAGGGATCGATAAACTAGAGGATAACTAATATGGCATATGAATTAAGATGACAGAAAATTTTAGTGTGATATCTCATCACCAAGGAGAAAATATAAAGCTAAATGCCATGTTGAAAGCCAAAAAAAAATAAAAGAAAAAGGAAATAGTTTTCCATTAAGCCATAAAAATTTTAGGAATCCAACTTTATATTTCACCCAGGTCAAACAATGGCGAGGTATAACTACACTATGGAAGACTTCATGAACACCTAAGGCAACAAAACTAGCCATGCACTAGAGCATATTCATAGCCCAAGCTCAGAGTGACTAGATTATTAGAAAGAGAAGAAGGCGGAGAGAATAGAAAGAATTTTAGAGGGAGAGCATACCAATTTTATTCAATATCATAGTGTAACTATTACAATGCATAAGCCCTTTATATAGGGTTTAACCTAGTATAATCTAAATTGGAAAACAGTAGAAAATCTATCACATAATTACGTTTTCTAAAATAAGTATCCAATTTGGAAAGTAAATTTATAAGTATCTAATTTGAAAAATAAATTAAATAATATCTCTACTAGGATTCCCATCACACGATATGTAATTTTTCAAGCTAAATCAACAAGTTACATTGTTTCCTGGCCTTCAATTCATGCACTTTTTTCAAAATACAAATAGGAAAGAGAACTCAATAACAGGGCCAGTAACCTTCACGGCTCCAGTCTTATCAAGTTCAAGACCTACAGCTTCCAGATTCAACCTCTTTGTGTTAGGTGCCCTACCTGCAGCCAATAGCCAAGACAAATAATCAACCTCTCACCAGATAGAGAAAGTTAGCCAAAAGAATTAGAAAAAGAAAATTGCTGCTGATTAGAGATTTCAGGAGTTCATGCTCAACATGCTACATAAGTGTAATGCAAACCATCAAACATAAAAATCACAAAAATAGTCTCCTGTTACTATGAAAGACAAACTGCAGAACAGAAATTTGTATGCAAAATCACTAATCATGTGTGTACCTTATTTCAGCAGAAATTAAAGGAAAAAAATGAGGTCTCGTGCTATCTACCCAAAGAATATTTTTCTGCTGATATGGTCTTGCAAGTAGAATTAAGCCTCATTAAATTTAACCTAATTTCAACACATTGTACTTTGAGAAGAAGCACAGTACCACCAACTTACAAATTATGGATATCGTTTGGTGTATCCATACTCAGTAATTCAAAGTGGGGGAAAATTAATTATTACGCACTTAAATAATGACTGAACAAGGTAACAACAGCATTCCGGTAAACCAGCACTTATTAAACATTGAAACTATCGCTTCTATGTATACAAGAAACTGTTTGAGATTACCAGTGGCAAAAAGAACCACATCTGCCAGCAATTCTTCACCACGGTCGGTGTGTACTTTTATACCATCTTCTGTTTTAACAAGCTGCACACCAAATCATTGTACCAATCAGGTTTAAAATAAATGGAAATATCATTAACATAAAAAGAAGAGCAAGGAAACACTTCTTCTAAGGAGTTCTGAAGTAGAACACAATCGAACAAGAATGAAACTTGAGAGAGGAAGGGGAAGAGGTGGAGAAAGAGATTAAGAGGGAAAAAGTACAAGTTTATTCAATAATCAAGTCTAACATTACAATGCATAAGCCCCCTTTATATGGGTTTCAAGTAACCTAATTTAAGTTGGAAAACAACTAAAGAAATGCTATAAAACCTATATAATAAAACCTTAATTACATTTCCTAAACAAAGTATTTAAATTGGAAAGTCTTCCATATAATATCTCTACTAGGATTCCCATGAGGTTCTCTATCTCTCTCTTTTTATTTTCTTTTCTTTCCTTTTTGTGCATGGACTGGGGATGGGGATTATGTGATAAATGTAATAAGAGACGTAGAGAACCTCAGTTAAGGTTGTCCTAGGATGCATAGTAATTCCCCTGCCTTCAAGATTTCTTGCAACCACTGCTCGCATTTCGTCATCAAAACCTCTGAAATTATATTTTATAGATAAATGCCAAGAGATACAATGCACCAATAAATACATTTATAAAAATGACGATCAGATAAGAAATCATGCTATCAGTAAGAAACATGAAAAGAAATGTAAGGAACGGCAAATGCAGCAAGTAGATTTGATATATATCCATATCCTACTTGGGACCTTAAGCATCCTAGTGTTTTGTTCTTCCTTTATCTGTTCACAAGATTAGTATTCCATTCTAAACGTATCTTTAGAAATAATCTGGTAAAAAAATTGACTGAATATCTTCAAATTTTAAAATGAGTTACAAAACTTCAATTATCAAATTTTAAGGTCGAGATAAATTCAATTTAAGTTGGAGTAAAAGACCTCTTTGAGCCGACAGATATTCATATAGTCAACAACAATGAAGTAAAGTTCTCTTAGAAAATATCAAGATGATACATAACAATTCAAAGGAAATATTTTTGGTGATCAATCTTTGAACAAAATGTTTTTATTCCAACAGTCATTGAAAAAAAAAAATGTTAGATGACATGTCCTCTGTGTATAAAGGAAAATAAAGTACAGAATACCAGCAAAAGCTATGGTTCACTCATGCAATAAACCAGAGTGTCAGTCAAAAGAGTGATAATGGCCCCTTGTCCAAAAAGAGGCCAAAAGGAACACACTATTGTGCAGTCAAAGTTACGGAAGTTGCTATTTACTAATGGTAACTAACTATATGCACTAGGTAATGGCTAACATGGCAATCTCCATAAATTATCCATTCCCTCACTACTTC
The DNA here is from genome assembly GCA_903798345.1 of Fraxinus anomala. Lineage (NCBI taxonomy): Eukaryota > Viridiplantae > Streptophyta > Magnoliopsida > Lamiales > Oleaceae > Fraxinus > Fraxinus anomala. The sequence goes on from CAIGRN010079673.1 coordinate 17,921, forward strand.
CAAAACCTTAAATTTCATTATTAATAATCACTTTGAAGATTGAAGAACAAAATTTGCATCAGTACTGGAAAAATCTAGTACAAAATTCAGGTGCAACATCACAATGCTACAATGAGTTGCAGCCTCAAGGAACCCACAATTTACAAATTAGCCTGTGAGCGAATTATTGTGTCCTTCACATAGCCCATACAATTCTTTCATTAAATACACCAACCAAGCTCCACTTTCACAAGTTGATTCACAGCGCCCTGACAAACCCCAAAAGTAATTCCCTCCATCATTAATTCGTCATAGAAATCTTTGCATTCACTACACTAAATGAACCCCTCAAAGCCCATGATAGTTCCCAGTAATGACCGGAAACTGATTAAATTGACAAATACTAACCCTTGATATCTGGTGTTAAATATCACATAAATCTGCTTTGAAAAAGAGAACTGTATGATATGCATTAAACATAAAAAAAAAAAAAATAAAAGTAAAAGTATTCATTTGCAGGAAAAATGCATAGCTTCTAAGTGACAAAGGGCATGAATTGAACTAAAAAATACTAACCCTTGATATCTGGTGTTAAATATCACATAAATCTGCTTTGAAAAAGAGAACTGTATGATATGCATTAAACATAAAAAAAAAAAAAAAATGAAAGTAAAAGTATTCATTTGCAGGAAAAATGCATAGCTTCTAAGTGACAAAGGGCATGAATTGAACTAAAAAAACTTTTATACAAGTTTGCAAATAATTTCCATTGGCTATAATAAGAACAGAAATCATGCTGAAGTAATCTGAAGTACTGATAGGCACTAATGACTTAGCATCTAGTAGTATCACACGTAAAAATATATGGGGGCTTAGTATAGCTTTTTGCCTGTTCGGAAGGACTGGGAAAACATAAATAATTGGACTGTCCAAAAAGTGATGGAAAATGGAACAAAGCAGAAAAAGAATCCAGTTTCAGTCCATTCTCAATCAATAAAAGTTATCTTAGACATATGTAGCTTTGTCTATAGAGGTGTCAAAAAAAGCTAAAATTAGAAAATAATTCAATAAAATTGAATTCATAATCTAAAGAAATTAAGAAACTTGAAATATATTGTCTCATGAAAATTCCAATTCAAATACTTGAGGGATTTCATCAAAGTTATGTCTCAAGGGTCTCAGCCTCGTTTTCGCAGTCAACAATAGTTCATTTACTCTGAAGTTTCATGTGGTGACGTAGTAGATCTCAAAACCTTCACTACAATACCAGGCAGCCACAGAAACAGAAAACCAAAGAGTTGATATTCAAGTAAACTTTATAACCTCAAAGGGAGCTCCTTTCTGAAGCACAAATCCACTGTTGCACCCATCCCACGCCAAATTGAAGCAAACTCAACAGCAATGTACCTACATTTCAAAGAAGAAACATTTATCATTTATATCTTTTCAAGAACACTAAAAAAATTCAATGTAATAAAGAAGAGGTAGCATACCCGCCCCCAAGTATAACAGCTCGCTTAGGTAACTCTTCCAAGCTCAATGCCTCGTCAGATGTTATAGCCAATTCCTACATGTGAGCCAAAAAATGTAAGCATACACATCAATATACACTCCAGATAAAGGGACTTGGTTTCCATAGTTATTTTTAACAATGGGAATTAGAGGAAATTAAAAAGCAAAGTAGAGAGAGGGGAAAAAGGAGGGATCAGATAGAGGCAGAAATTTGTTGTGAAAAGTCATCACATAGTTACCACTTATGGCATCCCATCTGAAGTAACAAAATTCAAGTTGGATTATAATACAAGAATCAATTCTATTGTAAAGTCCAGAAAGTATCATAGAATAGAATTTTATTGTTCTAGATGCTATAATTTATATTATTGAAAGCTGTAGGACTAAAAGTGATATATGTATTATTTCTGGTAGTAGATCCATAATAAAAAAATGTGTTTGTGATTGTTCCAGAAGAACTTAAAAATTTTGGGTTAAATATTTAGATATTGTTAAAACGATAAAAAATATATCGATATGTGGCTCGTTGGATAGCTCGTAATTAATCATGTATATTAGACTCGAGAAAAAGTTAATTCGGATAAGCGAAGCCTAAGTTATTGAAGTTTAAAAAAGTTGTCATTAAATATTATTTTATTACTTTTGTTTTGATTCGTGAAGGTATGGGCAGCGACGTGGTGGTTGGGATTGAGTTAAAGCGTGATGTTTTATTTGATTTGGATAGAAGTTTTGGGTAAATTGGACTTTCACCTTCTACAGGACACTTGTCCTATATTTATCCATTTTTGCAACCGATTTTCTCCATAAAAAAAGCCTAAGAAATCACAACAGAGAGAAATCAGATTTCTTTCACCATAGAATATAATTTTTAAACCCGACAGCAGGAGGAAAATAAAGTTGAAACGTGATTTTGGTTTTGTTTCTCCAAAAATTTATTTGATCTAACGAGGTAGGATTACGAGGTGCAAGTGGTTTGCTCCGTTTAATTTATTTCTTCATGTTCATAAATATTATGCTAATGAAAGTTATATTATGATATGATATGTATGTTATGGCCAATCGATACCAAATATATGATATTTATTGAACTCTTACCGATTTCTAAATATATGATATGACGGTATGATATTTTTTATGTATGATTTAATATTTTTATTTGGGATTGCCCCGTTATTTGTGTTCTACTGAGTATTTTCATGTACTTTCCATTTTCTCTACCTCTCACAGATTAGAACAGATCGTTGGATGGCGGGAGATGAGTTGCAATCATTGTATTTGGATTCATTGG
>CAIGRN010079676.1:0-29808 GCA_903798345.1 Fraxinus anomala
CTTTGAACACATTAAAGACCTGTATGTGAGCGATCTTGATTTCTCTGGTATTTATGCACCATGCAATAAGGGGGTTATCGATAAACTAATGAGCTCAGATATTAATGAACTTTATAGAAGAGTTATCTATCGGAACAATACTCTTACTGATCTATTAACAAGTAGATCTACGTTCGGAGAATTAGTAATGTGTCTGGAGAAATTAGTACAAGTTGTGAATACACTTCTTGATGATGAAATTTGCTAACAACCAATAAGGGGCAATCATAATAAAGATTACAAGTCATTTTTAGATGTAATTGAAGGCAAAGAAGGAAGACTTCATGAGATTCTGCTTGGCAAAGGGGTTGATTATTCAGGGCTTCTCATCATTGTCGTAGGTCCTTCCCCAATTTTTTTCCATTCTACCAACGAATTTTCTATAATAATTCGTAAATCTAGTTCGACTAATTGTTTTCGGATAGTACTTGCACCAATAGAGATTTCTCGATTGAGAAGTGTATCGAAGCCTTGGTTAGTTAAAAATAAAATAAAATGTGATATGTTGCATTTCCAAAATTGGATTTCATATTCGAATAAGCCTCGTAATAGTAGGAAAGTGGGTTTTTATTACTAATAATACTCTTGGACTGTACTCTTTAAACAGGGGAACTTCCAGAACTGAAAAGGTGAGACACAACTATAAAATTCAAATATTCCCTCCATCAAAATAAAATGGAGGGATATCAAAATCTTGGTGCTCCCAAAACTTCCTTATTATTAGGTTATACTCTGCGCACGAACGCATTCTGTGCCAGCGTATATACATAATATGTACTTCGAATAATAAAGATTAACAACAAAATGAGCAAAACTTGAGCTTAAAAATGCTTCACTACCTCAAGCAGTTTAACTAAATAAATAGATTGTGTTCGTCCAATACTAATACAGCTATACAGGAGAACATAGTTGGTCTCCAAACAAGAAATTCTCGACAAATCAGTATTGCAAAATGTTTATCTTCCATTAACGAAACCTGTACATAGCAACTGGTGGAGCATGGATACCTTCAAGATCTCAAACAAAAAATCTCCCATATCAATAACCTTGGCATTCTGTTAGTCTGTTAGGCCATGCTACATATTGTAGAAAGAATATTGAAACTTCAAATAGGACAGCGTGCATGCATCATCTGGAGTACGTTCTTGGAGGAACCCTAGAAGAATGCCCTTTGTCCAGTGTTGGGAAGCTTTCTGATTTTCCTCTGTCCAGGTTAGGATGCCCTTCAGTGGTTTTTTCTCTATTAGCATTTTGGGCTAATCGACTGTCTTGATTATGACTGCTGTCTGATCCTCGACATCTTTCAGATGATTGACCTTCAGATCCTGGAGTATTGTCTGCAATTGGAATTGAATGATGAGGTTCTGATCCTTCACATTCTTCAAAGTTCCGGATAGAGTGACCAGAACTTCTGCTTTTATCTAAATTCTGGAGCTCATTCGCAATCTGCGTACGTTTTTCCTTTAAGAAGTTCAGTCTATTTGTAAGCTTTGCCAGTGCAGAGGTTGTATAATTAGCAGCCTGTAGATTTTTTATGAAAACCTGTGGTTAAGAAGGAAGCTAGAAAGATACAGACTGAAAAAATCATGATGAAAATATTATTGCAGATCTTCTGGAATCCATTATCTAAGCTTCCCTCTTAAATCTGAGGGGATATTATATTAATGGTGGAATCATTTCTTCAGTAAGCCACGAAAAGATATACACATGGATATAAACAAACAAGCCAGATGCATATCTTTTGCATAAAATGTGACTGCCCCTTTACAAATGGAATATTTTGGCAGCATAGTTGGGACTGTTCACAAGAACTAGACGTATTTGTAACTAAAAGAGGGGAAAAGAGGCTGTCTCCCATGAGATCTAGCATTGAACAAAATGGAATGGCAAAGAAGATTCATGTAGCCAACTGTCAACCCCAAAGTTATTTGAAATAAATGAGTTTGTTGTTGTCGTAGAGGAGAAAATAAATTCTCTTTCAATCAGTATAATAGTAGTTTGACCCCAATATGGTTTTAGCATCAGAACTACCTTAGCCTATCTATATATAATTAACGAGGTTCACAAAATCGGAACGGCAGATTATTCCTTCTTATTTGTTAACATGCTATGTCAATTAAATGTGTTAAAAGACTTTTATGTGCATCTCTTCGATTGAGTTATACCAAAGTTCCTTTGCATTGCATTATGGCATGTTTAGTAAGGAGGATTGGATAACGCTGGATACTATTAATGAAAGAGGAATAAGTTCAAATCTTGTTCTGTCCACTAATATGAATCAAACATGCACTTAGAGTTTATGGCAGAAACAATTCTACCCTTAGGAGATATGTAATCCGTCTGCACATATGATGTCACGTTTGAAACTTCACAGCAACAAAAAGGAGATATGCCTTTATAAGAAGATTAGTAAAGACAAAATATGAACACCTACCTCAGACTTTGTACCTGACTTTTTAGAACTGGCTGTAGCAGGCCTGCTTATGCCCATTTCCACAGAGGATGTGGTCATAACACCAGTGATTTTTGAATTTCTTGCAACATCAGTTTGCTTGTTCGGAGGTAAATGTTTATTTGTAGAAGATGGAGAATCTAGTATCCTGTCTTTTTCACTGCTTGACTTGTCCGAAGAAGTGTCATTCTGTACACAGAGAAAAAGAAGGTTGCAGAAAGTAATGTTTGTTGTATTGCATACACTGTTTAAAATTTTTATCCAAATGATGTTCCTAGCATAGACACAACAGCCTAATGTAAATGAATTCGGTAAGGAACATGTCAGATTTCATTGAGGAACCCTGTCCGTGTCTATTTAGATCCAAAGTTGAGTTCCAAACTCATCAAGGCTAAGCATACCATGTTTAATCATCACCTTCACATAGGGATGCAAGCAAGCCACGATGTATGTCCCCAACATATCTTAAATACTTCTGTCAACTACATTCTGAAGTTCAACTAATCTAGCTTCTGAAAAGTCAAGGTATGCTAGCATTATGCAGTGCCACTGTGAAAATCTGTACCTTACTTCTTGCGGACTTCTCAAGAGTACTTGAGATGGATATTTCCCCAACATCATTATGTTTATCCTTCCTGCATGCAAAATGATAGAAGGAAAAAAGAAATGTAATATACAAAAAAGTACCGAACTCACCAAGCTATTTAAATACATCAATTTCTAAGCACCTATTAGTTTTCACGTAGTTTCAATTGAATAAGTGCGAAAAATTTATGTTTCTCGTGATAAATAACAAACACTGAAGGAAGCTTTGGCCATAAAAATAATATGGCTTCTTCTTGCCTTTCTCTTATCTATTTAAAGAAGTTGGGGCGGGGTGGCAACAGCTGAGTAAGTGAGAAGGACAAGTTAGGGCAAGAAAGTAGAGAACACGACGTCTTGTACAGGTTATCAAGGACAGCATAAACCAAGACTGAAAACTAGAAGAAGCTTACGATTTTTTCTTGAGGTTTGGACTTTGTAGAAGTTGATTGTCTGTATCATGCTGAAACCTGGAATTCTGTTCCTTCTGTTGATTTATCTGCACTTGAAGATCATCAGCCTTCTGTTTTAACTTAGAAACATCTGTCTCTTCTCGAGCAATTTCTTCCAATTTTGCCTTCGTCTGTATCCACCTTGGAGTTAATATTCACAGCATACTATAAAATAACATGCCAAACTTAACGAGGCAATCTCACCTTCTCGTCAATAGTGGATGGAATAGATAGGGGCAATTGGGATATTCTAAGTCCAGCTTCTAGTGCTGCCCTCAAATCCCTCTCCTTCTGTAACTGCTCCTGAAGTCTTGACACCTAAAAGTAATTGCCTCTCGTTGTTAATTGGAAAAGTTACTAATAAAGGATTTTGTAGCAGATAGGAAAGAAAAGGAAAAAGGGAGGGGAAAGGATGCATTTAAAAATGATTACCTGCACCAATTTTTATCTAGACTACTGAAATATACAAATACAATAATAGTCTATTGAAAGAGATCCCTTGTACTGACTCAAATGAATAATTTCTGACATGACAGCTGCACGTTACTCTGCTAAAACTGCATAGGTGGTAGTAAGTGTATGTGTGTTTCCATGTCTAGTGTTTCTTTTAAATAAGAAATTTTATGAATGAACATGTACAATCATAGATCTACTTTATATCGGCTAGAGGCCAAGTGACTTATATTTAACAGCAAGATCTGAGCTTCACCATATAACATATAGATATTCTAGGCCTGTCTACGTCATGGGAGGAGTGGGAAGAGGAGGAGGAGGGGGGGAGGGGGGGGGGGGGGGGAATAAATAAATAAAATATTAGATTCTTCACGTAGGCATACATCTTTCTCAAGAGCCAGACGACGCTCATGCAGAGCATTCTTCCGCATCTCCAAATTATCTTTCAGAAGCAAATTTGCCCTCGCCTATCATGGAAGATATATTCCAAAAATCATGCCAACAAAAAAACAAAGAATCATAAAGCATAAGTATCATTTAGAAATAAAACTCAAAACCTTCACCTCCTTAGCAATCCTATTTTGCAAATCAGTTTTAGTAGACTCAAGCTTCTGGATTTCAGCCCTAATATCATGACCAACATATGACTATTAGCATGTCGAATAAATTTCATTTAGAGTGGGAAGAAAAAGTTGAATGCATATGCAAGTCAATAGAAATATAATATGCCCATGCATGCATGTGAAGGTATATATATATATCCTAATTCCTAAAAGCAAGTAGCAAAAGTAGAAGTATTAATATTTTGATTAGTGATGAATACATCACTTACTCATCATCAGAGGGAAGATCAATGGATTCCATTGAAAGGTTCTTCTTTGCCTGAGACAAATCCAATAAATCAATTTTCTAAAAATTTCTAAACTTAAGAAGCCAAAACCATGAAATATAAGAGATTTCAAAATGCAGAGGCATATATGATAAGAGTACATATTTCATAATTTTTGGAGCAAAAGAAAAGTGACAAAAAAGGTGAGTTAAAAAAAAAAAAGGAGAGATTCCATGATTAGGGCCATTAGTGAACCAAAAAAAAAAAGTAAAAATAATAATAATATACACACACACACACACACACACACACACACACACACACACACTCACAGGAGTACGTCCCCAAACAGTGGGCCGTAGAGCATTCCGGGTGGGTCCATTTGATGACTTTATGGACCTCAGAGATACGGATGTTTCAGCAGGATCAATTCCTAATAATTCATCATTTGCTTGTATCTTTGAATCATCGTCACTTTGATTTGGAACATTGTCACTCCCTTCCATGCTTTCATGTTGAGGTAAGCGAATTTGAATAGGATTTGATGGAAATATTATATCGTCTATGAGAGCATCATCCACTTCAGGAGACCTGGAATCTGACGCATGACCTCCAGAGACCTGCATCTTTAATCCGTTACCCAATTTGGAAAAGAAACTCATAGACAAACAGACAAAGCATAATAACAAGAGCTAGGATAAAGAATAAGAGAGGTGCACTCAACAAGAACTGTGCATACAAAAAAGAGATATTTAAGCAATTCAGACCCAAAATAAGAATAAGGAAGAAAAAGATATCGCTCTACTGAGCTATATCCCCACGAGCCAAGTGGAGCATGCATGAAGTTGTCAAATCCTTCTTGACTACCTTCTTCTATTCTTTTCCATGGCGGATTTGAACCAGAGACATTGCCTGTGAAGTAAATAACAGCACATGATCTCGTAGTTCTTGGAATGTAAAGATGCATTGTTAGGCGCTCCATTTTATTTTTCCATTGAAGCCTAAGCTTGTGCTCGAAAGATAGTTGTCCACACACTGATAATGGACGTATGGATTCTTGAGGAGAGGAGCCGAACGGTCCCCCCACCAACATCTGCTAATGTATCTGTAATTGCTGGAGATTGAATGGTGCCATATACACTAAAAAGTGTGTTCGGAAAGTGTTTATAAACGGAAATGGGTGATGGATAAGTGGGTAATACTTGTTGGTCCCTCAAAATGCATGGATAAAAAATTGGCTCTAGTGTTTATAAACAGTTAATAAACAAGAGCCAAACATAGGCTTAGTCAACAAAGCCTTGACCAATAGAACCTATAATGCTTGTAAAAAAATCAAAGGGTGCTATAGACAAAAAATAAAAATAGCAAATCTGAGAAAAGTAGCTAGAAGAATCTTCAAAAGTAAAAATAAGGAGCAGTTGATAAGCCGAAGTCTAGATGTGCATACAAGTTAAAGAATCATCACAACATAGATGAAAGAAGTGCCATGAATAATATAACCAACTGGAATTCATCAGACGCATCTGATGCAGAGTTTTTTGTTTTTCCATATATTGTCGAAGAGTTAAATGATGGCTTTTCGTGTTGTCATATATTCACACCCACAAAGGTTCAAAAATAAACAAACAGAAAAACTGAAACAGAAGCAAGCAACAGGGCAAAAGAGAAAAAAAAAAAGTTCCATCATGCACACAACTTCGAAGAGAGCAACATTATCAATTCTGATAACCTACAGAAAACATCAAATTCTTTGATCATTTGGAAATAGGCTGGCACTTCAAAAGTGACTTAAATCGCTAAATTTGTGACTGGCCAAAACCATGTTCTACTGTTACATAAAAGCTCAAGCTAGAGAGGAAATAACCTTCGTATTATCTTCACTTTCACCAGTCGCACTACTAGTTTCACTCAATGCATGTGCAGATTTCTCATCTATGTCCACTTCAGAACCATCTGCTGCATCATCATCTTCAAAACTGTTGTCGTCGTCGTCGTCATCATCATCATCAGTAATTTCCTCGCTCTCACTACCAGTTTCTTCAGAATCAGTATAGGGTTCAGGGGATGCAGAGCCCTCCTGCAAGTATGTTTACTGGTTACTGAGTACAAAAAATCAAAAACTAACAAAACTATGGCAAGTAGAATATCTTTAAAGTAACCGACAAGGAAATGAGACATACAGACAAAAAATCAAAAACTAACAAAACTATGGCAAGTAGAATATCTTTAAAGTAACCGACAAGGAAATGAGACATACAGAAAACAGGCTGCATTATGAAAACAAGATTTTTCACAGCATCCTAGCATAAATCTCACATAAATTTGAAAAAATAAATAAATAATTACTTTCATCCTAAGCTGTTTTACCAACAACATACTTCCAGGGGATGTTGTAATGATTTTAATGAAATACATGCTTGCTGCAATTTTTCCTGATCAAGATGAGCAAATACATGACATAGATTTAGAGTGGCTTAGCAACAGTTGGCAAATAGTTCCAGCAGAAGTTGTTTATGTCCGCCTCATATTCATTTTTCTAGGTGATATCAAACCATCAATTAGATCGTTTTTAGTTTACTAGGAAGAGAGTTTCTGGTTCACCAGCCATCACAAATGAAGAGGACAAAGTAACTGTAGAAGTGAGTGGCAAGAAAATGTCTCCAAACAATTTAAAATTACTTAACACGGTCATGGCACACAGCGAAACTCGTATGTATCAGGAAAACATGCATTTGGAAATCTGAATACACAAAAGAAAAAGAAAAAGAAAATCAAAAACTTAATTCTGAAATTTCAGTTCAGTTTATCTACTTGATTGACATAGTAGACATCTTGACTTTGTAAACAATGATATAAAAGCAGCTGATGACCCACAAACATCAACTATCTGGAGATATAATAATATAATATGCGGTACATAAGGTAGAGTTTATATACCATAAGGAGTTTTTCCATTATAATGAAAATGGCCTTTCATGAAAAATATATTTCTTTAGGTCAGTAAACTGGAATGTAGTTATATTCAATTGAACTTCACACATGAACCTGCAATCGGAAAACCTAGTATTTTCAACCCTCACTCATTTCAATGCCTTCTGAAATAAAAATGTCCGCCAAAGGTACACTAGAATGTAAAAATAAATAAATAAATAAATAATCATAATAATAATAATAATAATAATAATCAAGAAGAAGGGGATTCCAAACAAACACGGGGTTCAGTCAATGCGATGTGCGACCATAAACCTTTACCTGCTGCTCAACTTAATACATCCACATAAGATAATTCATGCATGCATGCAGCTGTATAAGAAGCAAATAAGATATAATTAGACAAAAAAATAACGCCAATGACTGAGTATACCCCAAATATATTATCATACTCCTCAAGTAATGTAATACAAATGGCTTGAGCATGGTTAGCTGCAGCAGCTGCCTGCAAAAGTTGAACAGATCCATCACCTCCCATGTCAAAAACATTTTCAAGCTCACAATCGCCAGCAAGAAGGGGGCGAAGAAGTAAAGGAGCCATGCAAGCTGCCACAGCTGATATGCTCATTCGGTTCTCAGCCTTGTGAGATGCTATCGTTTGCATCATCATGAGAATTCTGATATGGAGAAGCAAAAATATTAAATTAAAATTTCAGATGTATTAATTGTCAATTCAAGAAAGCAGTAGAATATAAGGCGTTATTTGAAGCAAATGAAGCAATAATTCGAGAATCACATCCACATCTATGAATGTTTGATGCCAGAATACTAAATTTAACTTATAACATGCCATATCATGATTGCCAGTCACAGGGTAAAATCCTGGTGGATAATAAACATACGAGCTCCGCTCAAGGATGTGCACCTCTGACATCAACTTGATAGTACCTTACTCCTTTACAGCCAGAACACATAATTTGGTTCTTATAATTGAAACTTTGTAACCTGAAGCACTTCATAAAAAATAAAATAAATAAAATACCAAAATGAATAACAAATACACCATCCCCACATCCAATTAGACCCTAATATATATTCATTCATCATTTACATTATACTGATATAATCATGTTTCATAAATGGGCATTTCAGAGGACCAAATGTCTAAATTTATGTTTGAAAACTGCTGAACTACTTGATCTACAAGCTTAAGCGATTATATAGGACCAAATATATACTATTTAAATATTATCTCCAACATGCTTTCTCACATGTAGGCGGTATTACTTTTTTTTCACACTAAAGCCTTACAAGCATAATTTTAATAAATGGGCAGCAACAAGACTTGAACCTAAGACTTTTGCTAGCTCTAAGACCATATTGAACTATTTGATCTAAAAGTTTAAACTATTAGATAGTGAACACATTTATATAATTTATTTAAATATTGTCTTCAAGAGAAACAATGTTAAGACAAAAGGTGTTATATGAAAAATGCAATTCATTTGGAAATGAAAATCAAATATCGTAACAGTATGATGGAATCCTTAGAATGTAAGAATTCATCTCTCAGTTACTGGAATACAATTAAACGTGCACAGGGATACATAATTTCGTTGCGCGAACAATGTGCTACAGTTTCAACGCTGAATTTATTAATTTTTTTTGTAAGAAATTCCATGGAACTTTATAACAGATAGATCATTCTTGAGAAACGATGAGGTAACCAATACAAAATTAGAGCAATTTGTCAAACGACAAAATTAAACAGAACAGTAATCTATAGAGCAAGTGTATGTCTGTAAACCTTTTAAAAGATATGTTTTAAAAGTTTCAAATTCATATTTCCAGCACATGAAAGCTGTATGGTCTATTATTAAAGCAAAAAATTTAGCAGTCAAAGCCAATTATGCTCACATTTAATTTTGCACTAGTTATTTCGAAATATTGCTTTAATCTCTTCTTCATGCTTTTTAAATGCTTTTACATAAGCACCAGAAACAATCAAGCTCTATGCTGAAGCAGAACCTGAAGAAATCATTCGTTGCTTGTTTCAGAGAAAACTATTAGCTAAAAGGGAGAGGGATGATGGGGTGAGTGGAATATAAACAGGAATAAATAAATTCACATGCATGCATACATATCATAGTGCATCAGTATTGGAAGACAGTACCAGCAGATGACATGATGAAATAAGAAATGAGATAAATATATCCAACAAGCAAAGAGTTACCAACCTAGACTTCGGAATAGTTAAGAAATGAAAGAAGCCAATATATGCAGTTATTAACAATTACCTCTGTAATAAGCGGCGATTTGGCTCCGGAAATGTTTCACATATGGCTGAACGCATAGCATTAACTCTCATGCCACGATCGGTTCCTAACCATAACAAGAAATCCTCCACTTTGAATATCAGGGAATAAGAACTGACTAAAAGAAGGAATATTGAAATCTTATCTAATTCTCAAATTTAGTAGAATAAAAATCAGAACCAAAACTGCTGGCTCGCCTTCATTTTTCTTTTCTCAAACTGAATCAACCCACCCGAGTAACTCTAGTGGACCCGAAACTTGAAGTATGCCGATGAGGGAGACTAGCTAGGTGATAGCTAGACCCACTATCAAGGCTGACAGCAATTCATTTGGGTCTAATAAAAATTTGATAAAGTTGGTTATCTTAAGAATCTAATAAAACGGTCTGATATGAGGATAAAAAACAACAATTATCGTATAAAAAAACAAAATTTATTGACTTATAGACCAAATACATGTGAGCTAAATTTTATATATTAATTACTTTTTTACTAGGAATTATTTATCCAGTGTCTTCTAAGAGCTTCAACCTTGACTATCGTATGCCGGCACTACAGGATACACAGAAGGATACTGTATACATAGTGTTTACTTCTCCCCATGATACCGATTTCAGTGTAGTTCTTGATTTTGCACATAAAAAATGCATCGGTGTATCCATAGTGTTGACCACTGAAACCTTGAGGGGTTGCTCAATTGGTCCGGCCTTAGATTTGATCTTCAATGGTTACCAGTTTGAATCTCTTCAAGACCATTGAAGTGAGTACCCAGCCGTAAATTTCAGGGCCCCGTGTGATTAGTCAAGGTGCGCGCAAACTGGCCCGAACATCCACGGTTATCACAAAAAAAAAAAATGTTGACCTCTAAAACTAACGTAGTGCATTCTTCTATGATGCACCGACATGGACATGTGTTGAACACGTCGACATGTGATTTTTCAAAAAAGAATTGATGGGACACGCAGTCAACACGTTAATTAAATTATTTAAAATTCTTCATTTATTTAACATAAATTTAATTTTCTACTAATCATTAATTTTTTTTATTGAAATCTTTTAAATATGAGTACATTTTTGTTATTTAATAATAACTTTAAGTTAAAAATATATAATATTTTTAATATTGAAAACAAAAATAATATGGTAGAGTGTCTGATGAATGTTGGTATCGGACAAGAGTCTGACTCATGTCGGACGGACACGCTACCCTAGTTGAAGTGTTCGTACTACAGAAGCTTTCTTCATAAAAATTCATGAGTTTAACTAGAGGAACGAATACTAGAGACTTCAGAATATATTTTATATAAAACAGATGAAATAGAAACATGTGATAATGTTACTATAATAATAATCAAGATGACCATAAATTTGTTCCCTCAATTAATTGAAACTAAATGAAAGGATATTTTAGTCTGACATGAAATCATTGAATAGTGAGTTTTTAATCCAACAAATACACTATGCCATCAAGAGAATTATGCACATACTTTTTCATTGAAAGAATGTGGTTTCCCTTTTCCATTTCTCTTCAACGACTCAATATATCACTTAAAATGTAAGAAAAACATTATAAATGAAACCAACTCTGAGATTGAAAAAAAATAGAAAACTTACGACATGCTTCAAGGAGGGCATTGCAGCAAGAAGCGGGAACTGGTGATGATGGTAACTCTCGAATAACGTACTGGTATAGGAAAAAGGTGCATATAATTATGAAGAAAAGATTGCAAATTTTTCACATAATTTTATTACGCAAAGAGATACCTTGACACAGTCAGCTATCACATGTGGATCCTCCTCAGGAGAAAACTCACTTTTCCCTGAATCAGATGGAGAAATATTGCGAAATATATTATATTTCTTTATGTATATTAGTTGGAGCTGAAATGTACTGACATCAAATACACTATTATCAGGTGTCCATGCGCTGAAGAGAAATGAAAAGTTTTGTATAGATATCATATTCTCACTACATTTTTCTCGCCGTGGAATCCATCAATTTACCCATAAGGTGTGTATAGAGAGAGAGAGAGAGTAGAAAAAACATGGGCCAAGAACAAAATTAAATGGTACGAAGAGTATTTAATAATTGCCCATATACAAAAGTGAACTTCAAACAATCTTGAAAGCAATGCAGAAGTCTAATCACGTTGATTTTCCTCATTTCCAGATAAATAATTTCCAATAATACATCTTAGATGATAACGTTATTTTGAATACAAAAATTTTAAAACTCTGATTTATGAGTAACGAAACATGAAAATGATTGAAATAATATAGCTGTATTTATCTACTTGTATCAGCATATATTATTAAATAGAAAACATTAAATCATCCCTGCAAATCATTGCATTAAAGAAAACCAACCTTGTTCATAATCTCTTATTCGATGTTCAACATCATCAACATCTGCAGCTTGCCGCAAAATGCCCTCTACTTTAACTCCTGGAAAATGACACTAGATGATTAGGATCAAGAAAATGTAAAAGAAACTAAGTGTAAAATCGATGAAGTTCATGTGTGATTGTTATAAAGTAAAAACCACAACTCGTGGAAGTTAAAAGATTATTTTTATACAACGGGTCGTAGATGAGAAAATGAAAAGCATAGAAAAAATTGCATCACACCAAGGCTATTATATGCATGGTTTAGAAAATACAATTGAAACTCGCCTTAAGGCCTGCCACATAGTGAGACGAGCAAAAAATGCCTCAAGACGCTGATTGTGAGGTAGTTTTTGGAGGTGGGCGCCTAAGTTGTGTGAATACACGTCTTGCAGCACCGCCTTAAGGCTTGTGGCCCACAAAATTATAAGTTCTAACCTATTTTGAGAATAACCAACTGCCCACTACAATATTAAAAATTGTGTCACTCAAAGACTTACTTTGGGAATTACCCATTGCCCTACCAACTAAAATAATAGTTTCTTTACAGATTTTTTTTTTTTTTTTTTTTTTTTTTTCTGTTTGCAAAGTTTAAATTGTTTTATTATGAATTTTGAAGATTTTTTATGATTTATTATGTGCTTATTTTACATTTTAATAATTTCTTGGCATTTTTTTTGGTTTACTGTGAGGCTTATGCCTAAAAGGCTTATGAAGCCTCATGAAGGAAAAATGCCTCGACGCCCAATTACGCGTTTTTAAACATTGATAATATGCAAAGATGTCAGCGTGTTTAGGGGAGATCTGTTCTATTATCTAACGCATATCTTTAAGTTTCATTAAACTAGATAAAATGGAGGTTGGAAGAATTGATTTCCCTCACCTTCACACATTTAGAAGAAAATCACATTTGGTCTTAGAAGAAATCGCATGTGGTCTTAAGAAGGTGACAAGCGGCAACGAGATAATCTATTTCTTCTACATGAAAATAGAAATGGGCCAGCTTGTGACTTTCCATGCATATGCACAAATGAAAGAAAAAACTAAGAAACCAACAGACAAACAGTATGTTTCTTATTTTGTCCAATGAATTGATTCTAGAATTTCACTTTACTGACGAAGAAAATAGATTGTCTGTTTTATAATTCTTCCCACTTCTATAAATATCATCATCTAAAAGATGCCCACTCAATGACCTGGAATTTAAATATTTTAGCAGGATTTTAAAGCTCTATCAACTATGGCTACAGAAAAGTAATAGATAGTAGAAGGGAACTTATTCAAAGGAGGGGATATTATGATGTGTAATTTTTTGATTATAATAGATGGGAGGTTAGAGCATACTCCGTTATAAAGGCTAAGTGAATATTTTGTTATTAGATGACCTTGGTGTTTGCAGTTATTTTTTCCTTTCATGTGCTGTCCCTCCTCTATTGCACCATCACTGTAATGTCTAAGAAAAAATTAAGTTGTATAATAAATCAGAAAGAAACTATGATTTTTAGACGTCAGATTGTACAACAAAATAAAATTTGAAGTAGAAATGCTATCACATATATTAAGAATCATCTTACGTGGTATATATTCAATAAAAGCTTCATGGTCTCATTATCAAAACTTCTCGAGAGGGGAAAAAATTAACTAAGGAGATTCCAATAACAATCATGACCGATCCAATATTACAGATTGAAAATTGGTTTAGAATAATGCCCTGTTATTTGTAAATGTGAGAAACTTCTTTAGCACCCCTCCTACATTCTTGAAACCTAATGTAGCATCAGATTATATATGAGATAAAGTTGTGTGTTTTCAATGATAGGCCATATCCTTTAATAAATTAACGACTTCTTTCACCATGAGGAAGGGTGCATATAAGAAGCACATTAAGAATAAGCATCTTGACATGATACAATCTAGAATAATGCTATTTAGCACAAGTCTATGTGGCACGTAGGTAACACTAAATTAGGAGTCTAATTAAATGTGTTTTTATGAGATTCATTTAATTGGATCTATCATATGTTGCCACCTAAACTTGTGCTTAGCACCAGTGATGACGAATAGTATTATAAAAAATAGTAATAAATGGTAATCACCAGTGACGTCATTAAATGAAATAGAACCAGAAGCTCACCATGGGCTTCAACAAACCTAAGAGCTTTCTCCAAAAAGGATGGAGTTCCATCTATATCTTCCAAAGCAAGTAAAATTGGTCGGCCAATGACCAAGGATTTCACTGGTTGTCTATCTTTCACTGTAATATAAGACCACGATGAATTGAAATTAATTTCAAGACAAAGACAACAAATAGAAATGGAACAGAACAAACTCCCAAATAAAATGTGAAGATAAAAGAAGGAAAAGTGTCTGCAATTCCAAGACATGAAGTAATTTCATAACTTCTCATAACTACCATATCAGTTAAATGTTACACTGGCACACAGTTAACAGGGCACTCTGTAACTATGCAGAATTTTCACTTGTTCAACCAAACAAGCTCACTCATACCAGAGGATTCTGGCATTGCATAAGCTAGAGCAAAACCAGATTTTGGCATTATCACACTCCTAAGTCCATGAATTTTAAGCTTATTAAGAAATAAAGGACCCCGAACATAAAAACAGCAAAAGCAAACATGGAAATTTTGTCCCTTTGTCATCCAAAGTAGATTCGGAAGTTATTCAAACTACAACATCAGCATCTAGATTACGTAAGATAGCCACCAAGTACTTGAATTTCAGAGCTGTGATAGAAGTATACTGATACTTCATACATGAAGAAATTAGAAGCAAACCTTACCCTGTTCTAAAGAAGCATCAGCTGCATTGGACTGATCGTTCCTGAATATACCATTTTGCCCCATAACAAGAGCAGCACTAGGTGCATTTGACAGGGCTTCCTCAAGTGCAGCCTTCCACTCTTGTAAATCCTCCAGTGTTTCAGCCTGTGGTTAACAAACCTCAACACATAACAACAGCAAGAGACCTAACTTTATCCGGCAGGACAGTGATTTGAGGATGAGGATGATGACAACCATACAAAATAGAAGTACGTTGACAGAGAAATCTGTCTTTCCCCAGTGCCCCGTAATAATTATTTAACTCTATCTCTCTGCTCAGTTTTTATGGCTCTGATGGATCAGCTTAATGTAAAACGCTCAATGCTAACTCAGCTTCCCAATTTCTTCACCCAAAGTTACCTAGCTTTCCAGTGTCATGTGTGCCACTAAAGAGACATCAATTGAAAAGGCAAGTTTCTCTTACTGTTTTCTTCAAATAATTTAAATACTTCATCTGCTCATGTCATAACATGCATGTTCAGAAATCTCCCATTGGATAACAAATGGTTGTGTATTTGGCCAAGAATTTGGATGCCTCTTAGATTTACTTCCAAAGAAAAGCTAGGTTGGGCCAGTTTACACTTTACACTAACGCCCAATAAAACTAGTTTACAGTCTTCTATCTTCCCAAACATTATGACAAAGAGAACAAAAGAACCCAAAACATTGCCTATATTTTATAGATTCTGTTGTCTAATTCAGTTTAATTTATTATGTAGAGTCTCAATATATGTTAGATAGTCGGAATAAGCAAATAAATGAACAAATCAAATCTTTTGACTATGATATTAAACTTTCTTCACATTAACAATGCCAATTTAAAAATGTTCTCGCACAATCATAGATGTTCTGTTAAGCTCACAGCCAACTGATGTCTCAGATCCCTGATCCATTCTCTCAGAAAGATTGAAACATTGATGGAAGAAAGGGCTTTGTGCAAATTATGTCTTCTTTCTCAAGGACAAAATTGATGGACAAAGGTCTCAAGTAAAATAAGTTTCTCTTCAACAACAACATCGCATGTAAAATAAAACAACTGAGCAATAGCTTAATGGAACAGGAAACACGCAGATTGAAATAAGATAAAATTTGCAAGAGAATTATTTGATAAAGTTAAACATCAGAAAACATAAAGAGAAGTCAACAACACAACGATCTTTAAAATTAAAAGCTTTAATCTTGCAAGAAAATCTCACTAGAGTTGCACCTTGAGTGTGAAAGCTCTTCCATCACGACCATCAGGAAAGAGCACGGTCAAGAGTTTCTTGTCTTCTTTGACTACCACACTGGAAGTGGATTAAAAAGTCAACAAGACAAGCCTTACATTCAGAAAATTTACTGTGGTAGGAATGTGGCCGGGCAGCCAAATCGATGCACAAATGAAAACACTAAAATCTGTGAGAAGTATACAAATTGAAACCAACCTTCCAGAACTGTTGAGATCAATACCACCAAGGGTTAAATTTACTTCGCTCCCCTTTTGCGGAACAGCACTCTGAAAAAAAGTTAAAGAAAACAAAGAATGGGAAAATGAATTAATACAAAGAAAAGAAGCATACATATTATAAAGCTCTTCTAAAACAGAAAAGATGTATCGGTAAGAGAATTAAGAGTTGCTAGAGCAGGGAAAACAATTCACATTCATATCTTTGCATAAACTCAAAATGTAAACCAGCATTTATGAACATAAGATATTTAAAACAATTAGCCCCATTTTGAACTACTTTCAGGATTGCCATGAAGCTTCATGTTAGTTTCATTAAAATGTGTAAAAACACTATTAGCTATGGCTTATTAGAGGAAAAGCAGAAATGTTCCTGCAAATTATATCAATTCAATAAAAAGAGAGAGAGAGAGTTATAGCTTCTACAAAATAATTGTCACATTTCGATTACTAATAGTAGAACTATGACTAAGCTATATCACATTTGTAAAATATAATGCAGTATGTTCAACTAACTACACATTTTAGCAGTATTGGTTGCATACTTCATCCATGAGTGATCTCATTGAGTATCTATTCAAGGATACAAGGTATTCAATAACATGACCATCTGACAATCTAATGTCAACTCTGCTACAGGTCATACAAGCTACAAATAAAACAATCTATGAAAAATTGCACCTCACAGTGCATTTTTAAACAGTAGCAACAAAAGTAAGGAATATGAACGGCTCTATGTTGGCAAATTTCGTAATAATCTCCTAAAAATAGCTGAAATTAGGATCTATGAAGTTTTTCAAAAGATTTAAAAATGCAGCTTACTGGATCACTTCTAAAGAAGACCAACGAGGTACGTGTTAATATAAACCACCTCTTCTTCCAGGATGTCCATCCGATTCCTGCACAGAGTTAAAAACTTGAGAAACACTAAATGATACTAAATTTTTTTTTTTTTAAAATAAATGATTGATCAGTCAATGAAACATAACATCACAGACAATATGAAATGTACAGATGCCCTAGATTTTCTGAAAAATAATTTAATCACGTTGAACTTTCAGGTCCAGCCAGAAAACATTCTTGTTCTAAATTTTAATATGCAAGAGTAGATTCTGAGTGTGTAAAAGAAGAACCATGCAAAAACAAGTGTGATACAGGGCGAAACTGTAACACAGAAAGCATGACGCAGAACACATAACTCTGTGAACATATTACAGAAACCATATGCATATAAATGGAAGAACCCTTTATCCTTTTTTCTTGTCAGTAAAAGCCTTCTGCAGCATCCCTAGGGAAGTTGATATCAGGGTAGCTGTAAAACATCGAGGCTTGAAATTCGGAAAGTACTTTTAGAATAGACAAAAAACCTAATAAAAATCTTACTGAAATAGATACACCTGGATATCATGGATATATCTCAAGTCAGATGACAAGTCAAATAAGGAAATCCAATAGTGTCAAAGACAACACAAGGGTGTATATAAGATGTGGAAATTCTTGAAAATATAGGACAAGATATCGATACTAGAATATATTTGTATGTACTAGATAAACTAAGCATACAAAGCATTTAAGAAAACAAAATGTAACAAACAAAATATCAACTTTATGCAAAATCTAATAGTAAGAGGGAAAAATAAAATTCAAAATAGCCCAGCCTGTCCAATTATTTTCTAATTTCTACACTTAATAATATTAAAGAAAAACTGTTGTCTTCATGCAAGTGTAGGCATGTCCATACTAAGAATGTTTAGGCATCCTAAGAATGTTTGGGATCCTAAGAACACAATTATGCAATTCACTGAATGGAACAAAAAGTATAAAAGAGTTAGGAAATATAAAGTTACATGACCTCTATACTGACCATTGCACATAGGGGGAAATATGGCTATAGAATAATTAAAATGCAAATATTTTCAACTACCGAAATTCCGCTTGCTGGAAACTGCAAATAATAGACAATACATATGGTAGTTCTTTCCATACTTGTACTTAATAGATGCCATCAATAGATCTTTCAAGAAGAGCATGTAGGTGCTCCAAACCACCACAAGGAACAAATATTGTAGAATATAGCTGGGAAATAAATAGAAATATAACCTACATAATAAATATTGAAGATGCAGTGAAGTGAGTATGAAGACATGTATGGAACAGATCCTGCCACTATTGATATTCATGTACTTCTTGCTTGAGTGTCAACTAAATAGAATGGATAACAGTAGACAGAGTTTCCTTCCACACTTGGCTTATTGTAGACCATGAGTAGACCCTCAAAATTCTTTACTATCTTTATGAATAATGCTCCACTTTTTCATGTATATTTTCAATTGAAATTTTTAGTTTGCTCCATTCTCTTTTAAGAATTTGTTTATACTGAAAAGCGTGTTCTTCCTTTTCTTTTACAATGTGCCGTAATTCTTCTATAATACTGTTATTTTGTCGAAAGAAAATTATAACATATTTACAACTCATCTAAAAAGGAAAGGAAGATCATATCGCTTGAATTTAAAAACAAAAAGAAGAAATGAAGCAGTTTCAAATCTTAGAGTAGGAGAGAACTTTCATTCATCTTAGAATTCCAGCACAATGGCTTGAAGGATTTGACAATTCATTCTATAGGAAAAAATTATCAAGTGGCTAATAGTTCAACAAGCAAGAGACATGTATGAAGGAAAGGAAAGATGTGTTAACAGTATTCCTTTTGTATTCCTATTTGGGAAATAAACAACCAGATGAAGTGGAAAAACAAACCTTTCGATGATAAAAACAGAGGGCCACTCTTATATACCTGCACATCGATGTAGATTATATTATTGAATAATCTTTCTATGCAAGGTCCAAAAAAATTCTATTGATTCTTTATGTAACATTTATACACCTGCAAATTCAGCAATACATTCTCTAATTTAAATTTATATGTAGAGTAATAAACTTAGTTTTGAAAAACATACAATGTTAACCATGCATAAGACAAAAATCATAGTTACAACATTTTCCAGATCAAGTTCCAGTTTTTTGTTGTCTAAGCTCATATCTCTATACTATCATCCAAAACTAAATTCAATTAAATTATTTTTACCCCAACTATTTGGTGTCAATTATATTAAGTTCGAGAATCTTAAGCCCTGTTTGGTACAAATTAAAATCTAATTTTAATCTCAAGTCAAAGTCAGCAGTTAATTTTAACCACATATTTCATGGGACCCACAACTTTTCAACCACACATTCCATCAATACTTATCAAAATCTACTAAAAATTTGATTTTAATCTACAACAAACAGGGGCTTAATAAAGTTTAGCCAAACAAAAACAAGACAATAATATCACAGGTTTCAATTCAATTTAACTAAGCCTCGTGTGAAAGTTATTAGGTCCTATGATGCTCGGACTCGGGTACGTGTCTAAGTGTCGGAACTTTTATATTCTAAAATGTAGGATACGGGGACATGGCTAAAAAGAATCCAAATTTCAGACACGGGTACGTGGATGCGTCTTTCAAACTTCAATTTTTTTACTAATCCAGGATATAATTTTGAATAGACCAAAACTAATTATTCACAATGAAGGAAATGGGTATTTAATAAGAGGTTAAGACGAATAAAATATAATTTTGGGATTTAGTTTTCAATTACAGAAATTACTAAATGTTATATAAAATAGAAAATGAAGAATTTGATTATAATTTGCACTTAGTGGAGCACTAAGTAACATTATATGGAACCCATTTTCATTTTATACAACTAAAACCCTAAACCACCGATACAGAGAAAGAAAGAAGGAGAAAAAAAAGAAGAAAATGGAAAGAAAAAAGAAAGAATAAGAAAAGGAAGGTAAAACCTAGCGCCGCCGCCTTTCTTCACCATCTCGGCGACGACACTAGGTTTATAGAGAGCAAAAGTGGGAAAGAAGAAAAGGGAAAGAAAAGGAAAAGAAAAAAGAAGAAGAAAGAAAAAAAACAAAAAAAAAAAAGGAAGAAGAAGCAAAAACGACGAAGTGTCCGATTGAAACTTGGAGGATCCGACACATATCCCATATTTCATACCCATGTCGTGTCCGACGCAGGTACTCCAACTATTTCGAAGAGTCCGAGCATCAAAGATAAGGTCTACTATATGGATTTTCCTCTTCCACTCTAATACTTTTGGTTAACTTTAATTTGATTTTAGGTGAACCATTTTTCTACATTTACCATTAATACTAGTCTCATCACTGTTCCTAATTGGTCAAGCGTCATGCTTTGAATATGGCCAAGCCAATTCAAATTGATTCTCCTACAATTTTTGATGTGCACCATTGAGCCAATTCAAGGATATGCTTTTCTCTTAGTATCCATGTTTTCTGTACCACCGAACAATCTCAACATTCTCACATTAGTTTCACTCAATTTAAACAGTCACAATATAAACAGACAACCCCAAGCCAGAGAAGCAAGAATATTTTCTTTGGGTAGCTAGATGCCACACGTGAACCTAGCTTATTCCCAAGTTAACATGATTTCATAGTTCACATTCAAACGTATTCATACTTTACATTCAAACACAGGTCAAACTGTGCGAATTTAATTGTGCGCTTTTCCAACCTTATAAATATTGCACACTACATTCTCTAATATTATCCAAGTTATTATTGATAATATCTGCACGCATGCTAAAGCAATTATAGCAAAACATTCAAGCCCCAGAAACCACAACCTTCAAAAATGGAAGTTATAATTTGTTAATGGGCTAATTGAATACAAAGTACCTTATTGCCTCCATGAACGGTAGGGCCTGGCAGCCCGGAAGGTGGAGACGGCACATTACCACCACCTTCCCCCTGAAACACAACAATCGGATTCTAGTAAATAATTATTACGATCATCGTGAATCAATTATCAAAACGTACCAGAGAAGAGTCTACATTCCGGTTGGTCATAGTGGGATTGCGAAGAACGAGGATCAACAGAGACCCATTGAACCTGAAAAATTCGTCATTATAAATCTAAAGCAGAACATTAGTAAAATTAAAATGTACACGGATCGGAGAAAATGTACACCTTCAATTCGATCTGCAGGCATAAATACAATAGATGGATAGAATTTGGAGGGGAAAAGAAAGAAGAGAATGAATAATGATAATAATGGGAATGAAGAAAGTGGAAATGTGCGTGTTGTGGGAGAGAGAGAAAACCAAGGGACAAGCAACAAGCGCATAACTCTCAAAAAGAGAAGAGAAGAGCGGGTTCTTTGCCTTTTCATTACATTCTTTTCCTTACACGTGGATCTTGCACTGGACTTGTTCTATTGGTGCTCTTTTGATCTCATCATGTACATAAGAGGGGCATTCGTATCTTGACACTTTTATGGAGAGAGAAGTACGAAAATTAGTAAAATAGTCAATTTCGCACCAGTTTGATAATCATTATTTTTTAAAAAATTGAATTTTGAATAATAATTTTTTGAAAAATATTGTTTAAAAAGTAGGAACAAAT
This sequence comes from Fraxinus anomala, assembly GCA_903798345.1. Taxonomy (NCBI): domain Eukaryota; kingdom Viridiplantae; phylum Streptophyta; class Magnoliopsida; order Lamiales; family Oleaceae; genus Fraxinus; species Fraxinus anomala. Next base: position 22,194 of record CAIGRN010079676.1, read on the forward strand.
TTTGAATTTAGGTTTATTAACAAAATATTTTATTGTTTAAATGTGTGACTGAAAATGAGTATAAAAATTAAAGAATTTTTAAATAACGATTGTCTAACAGATTCTTGGAGTTAACGGATGAATATGTATTTTATTGAGAATTATAAGAATCATTGTGGCTGCAATCATACAAGGGCTGCAGGAATAGTCATTCACTTTAGTATATAATTTACAATACCCCTCCTTAGAACGATTCATTAAATAATGTTTGCATTGTCAAAAACCTGGATTGATAAAAAAAATCAGTGGAACGGGAAAAAAATGTTAATGGTTGTTGTTGAAGCATTAAAAACAATGTTATCTCATTAAAATATTGGCAGATAAACTTAGAGATAAATTTGAGTGAAGAAAAAAGAGTACAAATACTATATTTGATATTAATCATCAAAGATTTTTTATTCAACGCATTATTATCTCGTGTACAATTTTCTTGAATGTAGAAACTTTTGTGAATAATTCAGACATATTATCTTAGTGCCTTGTGGTTGAGTGAACGTATACTATAAGAAAAAAAATAGATATAAAGTATTAAGTCCCTGACCAAAAGCTAACGGAAAGAATTAGAGTGTTGGCATGATGATGCATACTAGTGACGTTATATGTGAAAAATTGCATTCTCCAAGTAAAATGGAAAATGTATTTGTTCTCAATGATTTAGCAATTAATTGGATATATTTAAATGATTTGCTAAGTTTTGAGCAATAGAATGTTCAACCATTATTCCAACTAATAATTACTAAAAGATTTAGGATTTAGGCTCATTAACATTAACAAGACAAAATGTGTCGATTGTAATAACTACGTTCATAATTTAAAAGTTGAGCAAATAATCTCGCAAATTTCAAGTTGCAAGAGATCGATTTTCAAGATTAAAGAAATAGAATCACAACTTTAGCCAGTGATGATTCATTATCAATTTTCAAATTCATTATCAATTTTCAATACAGAGAACAAATATCATATAAGAATTTATTGGATTAAAAAATCTTAGAATGTGTTTGATTACGAGAATGAAATTTGCATTGAAATAAAATAAATTCTAGATAAGTGCACATTTACACACTTATTTTACTGTCAAAATATGAAATATTATTGATTAATCTATTGGAATATAGCTTAATTCTATATAATTTACGTTTTGCAAGACAACGTGATGAATGTAGCGGGATTAAGGAGAAACGAGTAAAAAATGATCAAATTGAAGAAAATAAAAGTTCAGGGATCAAATTACAAATATCCAAAAAGATAACTCGAAAAGGCAAAACGAAAACATGAAGATGGCGAGGTCAAATTGGGCTAAAGAATTAAGCATGGGTTGAAGAAGAAGCGGGAAAAGAGGTCGAGGAATGCGAAACGGAGTTTGGAGGACCAAAATGCAAGAATTTAGAAAATGCTTAAGCTATGCAGTCGCATAAGCTTCTTCAGAGAATCCAGCAACCATTTTGGTTGTTCTATGCCACCGTAACTCTCATTACTATGCAGTCGCATAGTATAAAATTCTGACGCGATTTTAGTTTCCTAATTTACGTCAAACTCTTATGGAAACCAACCTCTTTCACGATATTTCAACCCTAGAACACACCAGAAAGAGGGTAGACGCCTCCATACATATTTTTCTCTAGTTTTTGCTAAAGAATCTCGATGAAGAACTAAAAACTTTGGTGAAGTTAGGAAGGAACTCTATTGAAATTGGTTATTTCTCATCTTTTTATTCATGTAATTCGATTTTTTATTGTTAAACAATTCTAAGATTTAGATTTTCTTTTCATAAATATTTTGGAATTAGCTTAATCTTTACTAGATTTTTCATGGATTTAATCTTGCTTTTTCTATCGAAGAATTAAANCTTTACTAGATTTTTCATGGATTTAATCTTGCTTTTTCTATCGAAGAATTAAACTATTTGTTGGGTTTGAATTTCAATTTATCTTTATTGGTGGATTGATTACTACCTTATGCTTGATATATATGATCGATTTTCGATCTTATTTCAATAAAAATAGTGCAAATTTGTTTTAGGAAGTTTAGATTCTAGGATTACAATTGAATCAAAGTGTTTTGTAACGTTATATCTTCCGATTAGAGAGTTGAAACGAATGCCTCTAATTGAGTTATAATAATGAATAATTGATGAGATTGATTCAATCCAATTGAGGGAATTCTGATGTTTTGCTACTTCAAAACGTTGATTTTTATTTCATTATTTCAAACTTTGAATTATAAATTTTATTCGAACAACAAATTCCACTTCACAAAGGAGAAAAAATCAATTTTGTTCCTTTGAGTATTCCTTCCATCTCCCTGTGAAATCGACACCCCAAAGTTGTGCTACAATTATCGCGTTTTCTTTGGGCGTAATCAAATTTTGGCACCGTTGCCGGAGAAACGGTACAAAATACCGAGGAATCGACTGAAAATGGTGATATCGTTCCTTTATTACTCTTTAATTAATTTAATTTTCTTATTTGTTTTTTTTATTATTATTATTCTCATATAGTTCAATTTTCATGTTTTATGAGCATGGATCAAAACGAGCAAGGAAACTCTACCGAATGACATTTTCCAGTGTTTGAATCACTTTCTAACCCTATCTTTGATATCTTTGATATTGCATCTATTGCCACGAACACGACAATACACAACACTATGACTGATAGTGAACAAGGCGATGCATCTTATAGGACTTTACAGGATTATCTGCACCCCCACACGCACATCCACACCATCATGTATCATGTTTTCGTCTAATATGCCATGTATGAAACTTAAACTGGGAATGATTCAACTTCTTCCCACTTTTCATGGACTTGAAAATGAAAATCCATACAAGTATATTAGGGAATTTGATGAGGTGGTCACAACCTTCCACAATCAACACGGTACAACGGACCTAGTCATGTTAAATTTTTTCCCATTTTCACTTAAAAAAATGAGCTGAAAGCTGGCTGTATTCGTTGAGACCACGGTCGATTAGCACTTGGGCTAAAATAACTCAAGCATTTTTTAATAAATATTTTCTCCACCTTAAAACTAATGCCCCTAAGAAGCAAATCTCATCATTCACTCAAAAGGATGGTGCAACTTTATACCAAGCTTGGGAAAGATATAAAGAATTGCAAGCCCTTTGCCCCTACCATGGTTATGAGAGTTGTCATATCGTGAGCTATTTCTATGAGGGATTAACACCAAGGGAGCGTCAATTCGTAGAGATGACATGTAACGATGAATTTTTACTAAACGATCTTGATGAGGCTATAGAATATTTAGATGACTTAGCGGAAAAAGCTAATACTTGGACTGGGCCCAGCGCCACTGAGAGTACCAATAGGTCACGAACCACAAGAAAACCCACTAGCACAGGTATTTATCATCTTAGGGAGTGAGATAGCCTTAGAGCCAAAGTCGAAACCCTCACTAGAGAACTAGAGACCCTACATGCTAAGGACATGAAATCTACACAGAATGTATCTCATGTTGAGTCTCTAGGATCTTATTTTGTGTATGGTGGAACTCATCATCTAGCGCAAGAGTGTAGTACTTTTACTGACATAAGGGTGGTTTATGAGGAACACTGTAAAGTCTTAGGAACATACAAAAAGCCCTATACCCCGTTTTCGGAAACCTACTATCCTGGGTGGCGGAATCACCCCAATTTCAGCTGAAAATCTGAAAACCAGCCACCTGTCTAACCACCTAGAACTTTTAATACACACTCATATCAGCTTACAACTTCTAAGAGCTTTTTAGATGACACCTTACATGCTTTTATTGAGGCACAAGGTAAGACAAATCAAAAGTTTGAAACTATGATCACCCAGGTAGTTGAGGAAAAAAAAAAGAGATAAAGAATCATATGTCTAAACTAACTAATGCCTTAGCTGTAGGGGAGCGTGAGAAATTTCTCGCTCAGCCTCAAACAAATCCTAATGGACAACACATGGCACAAACCTCAAGACTGAAAGTAAACAATCTTAAGGAAGTAAAACGAAGTCTAGTGAGAGTAGCCCTAGTGAGGAAGTGTTAGAAAGCCCAGTTATAGTGCCTTTTCCTCAAGCTCTTAAGCTTACACCAAAGTTTGCTAATCAACATAGTAAAATCCTAGAACACCTCAAACAAGTAAAAATCAATCTGCTTCTCTTGCATGTGCTTTCTCAGGTTCCTACATATGCTAAAGTCCTTAAGGTCTTGTGCATTGTGAAGAGAAAGCATCATGTCAAGAAAATCGCTTCCTTGACTGAGCAAGTGAGTATAGTGATCGAGCAAAGGATCCCACCAAAGTATAAGGACCCTGGTTGTCCTACTGTGTCTTGTGTTATTGGAAACCGTGAGTTTGCACAAGCTCTTCTCGATTTAGGAGCAAGTGTAAATCTTATATCATATGCAATTTACTTGTTGTTAGGCTTAGGTGAGAAAACCGACCTATGTGGTCTTACAATTAGCTGATAGGTCTACAATTAGGCCTAGGGGGATAGTTGAAGATGTATTGGTTCAAATTGACAAATTTTACTATCCTGTAGACTTCTTGGTTTTGGATGTAAAAGTTGATTCTAAAATCAACATTATTCTTTGTAGACCTTTTCTGGCTACATCTAATGCCCTTATAAATTACAGGAGTGGTCTAATGAAGCTTTCTTTTGGGAACATGACTTTAGAAGTCGATATTTTTCACATCACAAAGCAGCCACAAGAGGATGATGAGTGTCATCAAACATTCATGATTGACGCACTCACTTAGGAGCAAACACCTGCAAACACCAACTTCAACCATCTGAACTCATTTATCTTAAACTCTAAAATCCCAGCTGGTTTTGATGATGAGGAGTATATTAACATTTGTGATGTGTTTGCACAATTGTAAGATTACGGAGCATCACCATGGCAGCCCAAGTTCGAAGAGTTGCCAGAAAGGACTGGAGGATAGAAGCCTTCAACCATTGAGAGTCCTAAACTAGATTTGAAACCTCTACCTTCAGGACTCAAACATGAATTTCTTGGACTAGGTGATACTTTCCCTGTAATTATTTCTTTGAAATTGAATGCATTGCAATGTAAGCAACTATTGAACATTCTGAATGAGCATCGATCTACATTAGGCTGGACCATAGCTGACATTAAAGGTATTAGCCCTTTGATTTGCTCGCATAGGATTCATCTAGAAGAATGAACTAATCCTAAGAGAGACCCACAACGTAGGCTAAACCCTACAATGAAAGATGTAGTGAAAAATGAGGTGCTTAAATTGTTAGATGCAGATATCATTTATCATATTGCGGATAGTAAATGGGTTAGTCCTACACGGGTAGTTCCTAAAAAGTCGGGAGTCACGGTAGTGAAAAATGAATTAGGTGAAATTGTTCCCACAAAAACAGAGACTTGTTGGTGTATGTGTATAAAATATAGAAAACTAAATGCTGCCACCCATAAGGATCATTTTTTTCTCCCATTTCTAGACCAAATCTTGGAGCGTGTGGTAGGTCATCATTTTGACTGTTTTCTTGATGGCTACTCTGGTTACTATCAAATTGAAATTGCATTGGAGGACCAGGATAAGACCATAATTACTTGTCCTTTTGGCACTTATGCTTTTCGTAGGATGTCATTTGAACTTTGTAATACTTCTGCCACATTCCAAAGATACATGACTAGTATATTTAGTGATATGGTAAAGAATTGCATGGAAGTGTTCATGGATGACCTAACTCTGTTTGAAACTTCTTTTGATGCATCTCTGTTAAATTTGAAGAGAGTTTTGACACGACGTGTGGAAAAAAACTTAGTTTTAAATTGGGAAAAGTGTCATTTCATGGTACCTTCGGGAATTATCTTAGGGCATGTGATTTCTTCTAGAGGAATAGAGGTTGACAAATCTAAAATTGAACTAGTCTCTAAATTGCCCATACTTAAGACAGTAAAAAATGTTAGATCATTTTTAGGCCATGCAGGTTTATATACAAAACTTTTCATCTATCTCTTGATCTTGACCATTGTGTAACCTTCTAAACAAAGATGCCTCTTTTGAGTGGACCTCCGAATGTATAGATGCATTTAAAACACTGATTGACAAACTCACTTCAACACCCATCATGGAACCACCTGATTGGACACTACCATTTGAAATTATGTGTGATGCTAGTGACTATGCGGTAGGTGCGGTTCTTGGGAAACGTAGAGAAGATAAACCTTGTGTGATATATTATGCTAGTACAACTCTTAACAGTGCTCAAATGAACTATTACACTACCGAAAAAGAGTTACAAAATGTAGTTTTTACGCTTGATAAGTTTAGATCTTATTTGATTGGTTCTTCCATTATAATTTTCACAGATCATGCAGCCCTTAGGTACCTTTTTACAAAGAATGATGCTAAGGCGCGATTAATACGATATATCTTACTTTTACATGAATTTGACATTACCATTAAAGACAAGAAGAGAGTGCAGAATATAGTGGCCGACCATCTATCAAGGCTGACTTTCGAGAATAACGCAATCACATTGCCAATCAGAGATGAATTTCAAGATGAGAATTTATTTTCAGTTTCTTCTCTACCATGGTTTGCTTACGTTGTGAACTATTTCGATGTAAGTGAGATTCATAAAGAGTGGAGCGCACAGGACAAGAGAAAGGTCTTGGTTAAGGTACGTAATTTTTATTGAGATGATTCATGTCTACTTAAATACTGTCCCGACCAAATTTTAAGACGTTGTGTTCCTAATGAGGAAATACCTAGTTGATGAGTGTATTTCGGTCATATTTTAGATATCATCTAAACTTGATATTTAACTAATTTCTATGAGTTTTAGAATATTTTAATGTGTGTTTTGATGTTGTGATATAGGTTGATTAAATTAAGGAAATAAGCAAAAGTTGGCAAAATTCGAAAAGATGGCTAAATTGTAAGAGATCCAAAGTTCGGGGACTAAAGTGAAAATACTCCAAAGTTGTGTCGAACCTCGCAATGAAAATTCGAGAGTGCTAGAAGTCAATTGGATGAAGAAAGAAGCCAAAGGGATGAAATATAGGCAAAGTATGATCACACGTCAATTTCCAACTGAAAACGTTAAGCTCTGGATTTTCAGTCTCATATTGAGACTCATTTTTGACATAGAAAATATTCGAATTGGAAAATGATGTCTTAAGAAAAGTTGTATCCCTTAAAGTTGTATCACATTTTGATATGATAAAAATACTGAAAGACGCACAATGCTGAATTTTAATCCAAAACTAGGCACCGCAAAGCCGCAATAGTAGCGTCGCAGCACCACTGTTGCTGAAATTCAATAGCAACTGGGCACCGCAGCTTCACGATTGTGGCACCAAGGCACCACTGGGTGAGAAAAAGAGTTTTTGAGTTTTTTGGACTCTTTTCTTGGCCCAATACGACTCCAACCCTTCCAAAACTTCAAAAGACTATAAATACAACTTTAAAGACCTAATTCTAGGGGGAGAAAGGTTCAAGAGGCAAAGGAAAATTCCACACAATTCTTCAAGAAGGCAAGGAGGAAAAAATCAAAAGAATCAAGAACAATACAAAGAAGAACAAGAGAAGAAATTGAAGATCTACATCCTAATTTTT
>CAIGRN010079677.1:0-15762 GCA_903798345.1 Fraxinus anomala
AAAAAAAAAAAATTGCAATTTGATTGTGTACCATGATTAACCTCCAAATCGACAAGTGCTCTGATTGAATGTTCTCGCAGATTATAGGATTTTAAATTCAAAAATAAATTAAAGATCACTCAAAAGAGTTTTCTTCTCCAATGTGCTGATTGCATATTTTAATTTAATTTTTTGAATATGCTTATTTTATGGGATGTAATTAATTCAGCTAATGATTGGTTTTAGTTACAAACGAGTGAACGAGCAATTAGGGGATGTACTATTTATATGTTTGGACCTTGCTCCTTGTACGTCAAGTCTAATATACTTTATCATTGGATAATTTAAAATAAAATCAATTTTTTCATCCAATCATTTCAACTAACACCGTTTTCTGGCACACTTTTTGAATGTCATTTTCTAGACATATAGCATAATCCTATCCTACATAGATATAAAAATTGACATAAATATTAACATAATGTCACATGATGTTATATCATTGGACTGTTTAAAATATAATCTATTTTTTCATCCAATCATCGACTGCTATCGACACTTCTATCAATTTTTTTTTGACAAAATGGCATAATCCCTGGTTTTTTTTTTTTTTTTTTCCCAATTCATTAACGCGGGAAATTCTCCCTCTAGCCCCCCTATCGGCCCAGTTCCGTTCCGTCCAGCCGAAGCCCACTAATTCATGAAATCAACTCAAATCACCGGCTTGAAAGAGTAAGACGATTCGTAATCCTGATATAACGGAGTTACAAATAAAAGGCCGCAATCGCGTGAGCGTCGTTGCCACGCGGCCCGGCGGTACCCTCTCCCAGTCAGCCTCCTAACCCTTCTTTCCCAACATGTTTACCTCACGTGCCAAATCGCCATCCGGCGCCCCCTTCGCCGCACTTACTTTATCTCATCCACTCGCCAAAATTATTTACCCACTGTCTTCTCTCTTCTCAGCCAAATCTTCACCCTCAGATCACCGCCGAAATTACCATTATCACCACTCATCACCGATTCTAGATCCATGGGCGATTTAACGGAGTCGTCGACGCCGGCACGTCAGGTACCGTTCCGAGAGGATTGTTGGACGGAGGAGGCCACTTCGACGTTGGTTGACGCTTGGGGCCGCCGATACTTGGAGCTGAACCGTGGGAATCTCCGTCAGAAGGACTGGCAGGAGGTGGCTGATGCCGTTAACGCCCGCCACGGTCATACCAAGAAGACGCACCGTACCGATGTTCAGTGCAAGAATCGAATAGATACCCTCAAGAAGAAGTTAAAGATTGAAAAGGCCAAGATAGCTGAGTCTAATGGAACACTGACCTCGTCGTGGTCTTTCTTTTCTCGTCTTGATGTTTTGATCGGCTCTAATTTTAACAAACAGCTGCAGAAATTCATGCCGTCGCCGATCCCGTTGGTATCTCAATCAACGTCGTCCTTGTCTCTGCCATCGCCTCCGATGGCTGTTCCGTTACCGTTTCGTAAGTTTCCGTCTCCGATGTTACCTACGGCTGTTTTGCCTCAGAAGCGTCCGTATTCGTCTCCGTCACCGCCACCACCAATTGTGGATGAGTCGTATTTCAGGAGGAATTATTCTGCCATGGCTGCTGCTGCCGCTGCGGCCGAGGATGCACCTGATGCGGAGGATGAGGGGGATTCGGGTGGGGAGGAAATTGAAGTGAGTGATGAGAGGGGTGCGGAGGAGGAGGGAGATGAGGGGATGAGGAGGTTGGCAAAGGCAATAGAGAGGTTTGGAGAGATATATGAGAGGGTGGAAAGCATGAAGCAGAGGCAGATGGTGGAGCTGGAGAAACAGAGGATGCAATTTGCCAAGGATTTAGAGGTTCAGAGGATGCAGTTATTTATGGATACTCAGGTCCAGCTCGAGAAGATCAAGCAGGCTAAGCGATCTGGATCTTCTGATGGTATTGTTTTGATTCTTTTGAATCTTGTGTTATTTCATAAATTTTGTTTGTCAAAATTGTGATTTCAAGTGTATTTTTTTGGGTTCATTTTCCATCATAATATTTTGTCAAATGTTGCATACTAGACGGGATTGAGTAGTAGAAACACTAATTTCTTTTATATATATATATATATATATATATATATATATTAGTCCGTTAAATTGGGATTGTATATTTTGCACTCAGTGGCTTCTTAGATTAGATGGGAGTTCCTAAAAAATGTAAAAGATATCTATTTGGTCTTGAAGTTGAGGTCCGGTCTTGATTATTAAACTGACTCCTTTGTGTCCTGAAATTTTTTTTAAAACGTCAAGATTTTGTTTCATTATGGTTTCTAGCTTTATTGATTAGTCTTGTATGGAATAGGGGTGTTTTGATAGAATTAGGGCTTCATGAAAAGGTTTTGTTTTTTGGTAGTCACTAATGATGGCTATTTTTTCAAATTATAAATTGTTATGATCTTGACTATATGAATGATGTGCTATATTCATTAATGTGACCATTCCTTTGACTCTTGATTGTATTTATGCTTTTGATTTGACAAAACACTTTCTTTTTTATCTTAACCAACCTTTAAGCTTAACATGTTTGAGCTGTTACTTTTTTGAGGAATTTTAACCCAAATTTTCACTCAATTGTACAATAATATTAGCATCCTTCTTTCTTTTGGAGTGGTGTGTGATGGCAATGATATAGAGTTGGTCTTTTACACTGCACATGATAGTTCTGTGCAGTTTCTCTCCATATACATTAATGCTTTCAGTGTAACTTTGTGCTGAAGCACTTCAAATAAAGAGTCTGTTCTGTTGGCGAACAATTTTATGGTTTTTGGCATAGCAGGAGGTTGAGCCTTTTCTTGCATTTCTCATTTTGTCTGGTTTAGTGTTTCTGCATTTCTCTTTTCGTTGTTTATCACTGTCATTGCTATTTGCATCCAATACATAGCTATGCTTTGATATTTTTATTTCCTTTTCTTTCATGGAATAGAGGTTTTCCGAACTTCTATGCTAAGTGGGGTACAACCATTAGAAAGATCAAGTTACTTTCAATTCCTACCTACTAAAAACTTCAATCTTAGCAGGAGAATATTAGAATATCACGTGCCTTCTTAGAAAAAGATTTCAAATTTTGGAACATGACTATTTCTTGCTGGTGGTTGTGTACCCATCTATCATCTTGAGCGGGAATTAAATTTGTTTGAAGCTTTGGACAAAGTTATTCAACTAAGTAGGACTTCTCTTAATCGTGAATGAATCCCAATGTGGATTTGTTGGCTTTTTGAATATACTCCATCTTTAATATGGATAACATCTAAGTATGGGTTTATCATTCTGCATGCTTGACTTTTGGGAAGTTCAGTATGTTCTCTTGACATTGTGACCCTGAATTGAGATGAAATGAACCCTGTTATGACTGACTCCTTAGTTCGGATTATGGAGTTCAATTGTTGGAATTAAGGGCACCCCCCTCAACAGAAAAATAGTGTTGAGTTTGTGTGATTATTGGAAAGTTTGCAGAGAACTGATAGTAACTTATGGTAGAACTGTAGGAACTTTGTACTTCTATATGCCTGTTTAGGGAATGATTTATTCCTTTGAGCCTAATAGATGGTAACTTATGGTAAAATTGTGGGAACTTTGTACTTCTATATTGCTGTTAAAGGTTAGATTTTTCTTTTGAGCCCTTTAGAAGTCATAGGGCCTGGAGGTCTATAGAATACTAAAGATTTTAGGACTCTTCGCTTTCCACACTGATATTGTTTCGGTTTGATTTCAGGTTTTCCATTGTTTGGCATATAGAATTCCCCTATCCCTTGGCTATAAAAGCTATCCCCCTGCGCTTGGTCTCCATATAATTCATAATAAAATGATTATTTTATGAAACTAATTTAGGACCACCAATTTCTCAAATGGTAACGAGAATATGTTTTTTGGGGATATTTTGAAAGTGATTTAGTTAATTTTGGATAGGTACCCCTTCTACTGGATTAAAAACAACGCCGTCCAGAAAGCCATAATAAATTTAGTATTCCATTAATATTGCTTGAATACGCTAAATAACTAACTGGAACGCCAAAATTTTCATTTGTATTGGCGTGATCAATTCATGGAGAAGGATATTGGCGTTTGGTATTTTTGTGTGGGGTTCATTTAAACCAAATTACGTTATCTACGGGAAATTATTGTTAAAAGTATTTATGAAGGCATGTCAACTTGTGCAGTTCATTAATGGTTTTGAATACACTGGTAAAAGTGGCTTGTGTGTGCTTGAATGATGCATATTGAGCATTGATCATGCTGCTTGAGTTGTTATAAACCTAACAATGGATATATATTATGTGGCAACAACTTGCATTTTGATGATGTAGTCTAGTAGTGGCCAATCATACTCTCTTGGACTCGACTAGTTGTTTTTGACATGTTTATATTTGTGCAACTTTGATCTTCATAATACAGTTTCTTGAAGGCGTTACTATTGTATGATGCAGATATTTATAGTTAGCCTGCCATGAGGAAAAGAGCTTGATGGGTATTGCTGTGTGGAAGTTGGAGCACAAGTAGCTTTTGAGTCCTTTTGACTTGCACAGTTAATGTCAATATTCCGAGAAAAACATTTGTATCTGCAAATTTGTCAGCAGAGGAGAATTTTCCCTGTCCCAGTGGATGGATTCTCTGCTGTATTTCGTGTCTGAGTTGATTCGTAACTTAATTATGCAGTTAACGTAATAGGTTCTTTTTCTTGATGTGTCTGGTTATGCTGCTGCCTATGTTTGGCCTGCTGAAACCTATAACTTTATGGCCTTATTCTTGTGAAAAATGTTGATTTTATATTTCCCTGGAAACTTGAAATTTTGAACATTCACATGAATATTTCTATATATGCATAGTTTATGATTTGCCTGACCCTTTTTTATTTGACATATTGTTTGTTCAATTTTTCTGCTTCCTCCAATTTTAAGGAATGTGATGAGAAGAAAGAATGAGGGAGTCATTGTTCACGTAATGTTTATGAATTCATATTGGGAGTATGCATGCATTTATAGGAATATTCAAAAAATGCCTCTAGCCACTTTCGATGGGCTTGAAATGGGTTGACTTTGACCAATCTTGTAGTGATCGAATAGGTCCTTGAAGATAATTTACATAATCAAGAATGATATGATCAATTACTATGTAAAACATATGTTCTATGGATTTTTGAAGGGAATAAAAGAGTATTTGAGGATTATGAGGATCGACACGAGTCTTTTGTAGTAATGTATATTGGTGGATTAAATGATTTTCCCGTACCCTTAATTGTCGATTGCATATAGACTAGTTTTGGGACTTGGGTTATAGATTGCGTAGCGATTCTACTCATCGAGTAGGCGAGAATATTGTACCACATAGTTCATTGATGGGGAGATCGACCAATGGTCATTCATGCATCTTCATGGTGGTTGAAGATGGCATTGGTTGGTGGTAGGATGGTCGGATTATAATCAAGATAGCCCGTCGGTATCACCCTTAATCTATAAGAGATCACTGTGATCAAATATATGTAATACTAAAAAACTTGAATTGTGCTACTTGTAAGGGGGGAGGAGGGTGGTTCTATTGACAATTTCTCACACATGGGGTGGGTGGGTAATTTTTTTTTTCTCACACATGCTGCTGTACAAATGGCATTGAAAAAACTTAATGATTGTCAGAATAGTTGGAAGTTGAACTCCATATATCTCTCTCTCTCATCTGTTGAAATTTTGAACGCTCCCCAAGCTTATGTGCTTCATTGACTAGGGTCAATGTCTAAGTCAAAATTTTTATTGAATTTTGATATAAGTTATTGAAATATATGATTAAAAAATTGTAAGCCGTGAAATGTGTAATTATTAACTTTAACTTAAATTTTTTGCAAAATGTAAGCTACATATTGAATTCGAGCTCTTTTGTTTGGCTATGAGATGGTGCCGTTTGAATTGAGTTAAATCAAAGCTTTCGTGCAACTTAAATTATGCCTTCTAACTCGAGAAAAATGATCGACGCTTTTGATATCCTAGGTTCATTATTTTGGGTATGAGCTCATCTAATCGAATCTTGTTTTTAGGGGATGTTTGATGCACATTATTGAGAAAATAATGCATTTTATGATGTATAACTGAAAATGAGTTTTAAAAGAATAAATTTTGAGAAGTGTGTGAATCAAATAGGGAAAGATTTCGAACACATAAATTCTGTTGGCAAATAATGATATTACCGTGAATTGATTTGGGCAGAATAACGACTTGCAAAAATAAACGATATAAAATGTTAATGGTCAAGATAATAATTTGACTCTTTCTCCTTAAGACGATAATGCTCCGCAATGGTGCGACGGTATTTCGACATTCGTCTCCCAAGATACGACCTCGACTAATAATAGTAGTACTCCAAATTACAAGACCTGGTAAACATACTCATGTTTTGATCTTTCTAAAAAATTAGAGTACTAAAATGCACGAAAATAAATTTCGAGACTGAATTGCAAAATATGAATAAATTTAGGGACGAATGAATAAATTTTGAAGAAGAACAAAATCAAAACTGATTTTGGAATGAATGAAAATTGGGGTATGGAGACCTTTATATAAAAGTTGAAAAGTTGTGTACAAAAGACACAACGGTTGAAAAGTTGTGTCTTCAACAGACCCAAATCGTTTGGACAGGCAGTTTAACTGTCACTGCATTTTCTAGAAGAAAATACGTGTCACGCACAGAAAAATCGGGGAAATAAATATATTATTATTTTAAATATAATAAAATAATATAATTCAAATATTATTTTACCAAAAAAATTTAACAAGGGGGCCTTTGGTTCAACCAAAAAAATTTAACACGGGGGCCTTTGTCCAACTAACGAAAATAAATACATTACATTAATCTACTCATGGAATAGAACACACTCGACCAAAGAAATCTTTTGTCCAATGAACATGACCCACCAAAATAATTTGTCAAAAGTTGATCAAACTAACTAATAAAACCCAAAATTTCCCACAAATTCTCCGTGATAGACCCCAAGCACTACAATAAATATTGTTGGAGAGCTGGGGTGACCAAGAAGGTGAAAATATAACATTTGCAGGGTGATGTATTGAATGAATGCACACCAACCACCCAGAGCTTGTGTTTATCTTGTATTAAAGTCTCTTCATTATCTACTCACAAAAAATGTATTAATATATTAGACTATTAAACTAAATTAAGTTTATTTAAATTAAAATAAATATTTGATTTTGAAAATTATTAAACTAAGACTTTGAGTTTTGAGCTAATTTATGTATCGTTCATCGATTTGATTAATTAATCGGAGTTGGTGAAAAATTATAAATGAATGATAAGATTCCGTAACAGCTAAATCAAGTCAATAACGACAAATCCTACAAAAGTCAAAAGTCAACTCTACTGACTGACCATATTTTTTATTGCTTAAAATTACAATTAGATCTCTCTGATTTAGTTAGTAGACAAAAGGGACAATACAACTACAAGATCTGATCCATTCACAATCGAATTGATTGTTCAAATTTCTTAATGTCGCACTAAAAATATAATAATTATACCACGAGTGATGAATCCGACCATTCAAAAATATAGGTTAGTATGGACGATTGCTCGACGATCGAGGGAAAAAAAATTTCGACTGAACTAGCATGGGAGGTCGAAGGGGATCATTGGATGCTGACACCGCCTTGTATACAACGCGCTCTTCACTTTTTTCGACACATATTTTCACGTAAAATTTTTGACAATAAAATAAAAATGACTTCCTAAATAATTTCCTTTTCTTTTTTTTGCAACCTTTTGATCTATAAAAATAATTGTTTATTAAGCTTGCCTAGTTGAAGGGACAGATTCGTCATTTAGTGTGCAATTAAAGGTCAATTATCCCAAACCTGAAGCCTAATTTCGTCATTTTCGTTCCCACTATCCTTTTACTGTCGTCTGTCAGTTACAGAAGAGAAAGGCTTGCAGAGTTGGCATGTCTTCTTCTATTTGCTATCTGTCTGCACCAGCACTGCCCTACATACGCGCAAGCACGTGTATGTCTCTATATAATTATCTGCATCTCTCTCTCTCTCTCTCTCTCTCTCTCTCTATATATATATATATATATATATATATCACTTTCTCGTCGGTTAAGCTGCTGCATTGCAATATAATCGTTACTGCATTTAATTCACAGCATTTATTTCGTATTGCATAATTTACATTCAGTTTCTTCACTCCTACGTTGACAAGATTAGAATCTCTTGGAGTTCTTATTGTGTTTCTGTGTGTATGTGAGAAATTGAGACAGTGTGTGCATGGTAAGACGATGCCGTTGGTGAGAGTGGAGGTGAGAAATGAGTACGGACTTGGACCACCGGAGCTGTATAGAGAAGCGAACAAGGAGGATCCGAAAGAGGTTCTCGAAGGCGTTGCTGTTGCTGGCCTAGTCGGAGTCTTACGTCAGCTCGGCGACCTTGCTGAGTATGTCTATAACATATTTCTCTTCTTATGACTCAATTTATAATGAAATTTTTGTAGTTATTTTCGGATTTGGTATAATTTGGAAAATACGTTTGGTTATTGGAGCCTAGTCAACTAATTACTAGGAATCTAGGATAACAGTTCAAGCTGTATGACCGAAGCCAATTGCACTGAGTTCGAGCATAAAGAGGAGAAAAACCTAATTACTAGGATAAGTGAAAATGGTGGGCTGTGATGGACCATCGTAATGGTGTAGAAAATATCATAACATAATTGGAGACCAAAAGAATTAGTTTTAAATCTGTATGTCTGGTAAATGGATTCACTGAATTATCATTTCATAAATTTTGACTGAATTAAATTGGAAGATTATTTAATGATTGTGCTTTATTGTGTTTCTTAAATGGAGGAAAGGGAAAAGGTGATATTAAGTAAAGAAAAATAAAGGCGAAAGTGGAGCAAGATAATTATAATCAAACCTGCAGAAAGCTTCGGAGACTTAAGAAGCAAGATGTGTTCAGGGATGCTACTTCAAGGAGGATTATTTTTGCAATTTCTTCAGTCATCAAGAATTTAACATATTTGGGAAATGTTTATAAACGGTTTACATTATAAATAGATACAGATGAGTGGTGGATAAGTGAGTAATAGTAGTGCGTCACTTAAAATGTGTAGATAAAAAGTGATTCAGTGTTTATAAACGCAATCCAAGCATAGCCTTATCATTATAATTCCTCTGCATGTGGTAGATTTGCAGCAGATATTTTCCATGGCTTACAGGAAGAAGTGATGATAACCTGTTCTAGAAGCCACAACTTGGTGGCTCGAGTACAACAGATTGAAGCTGCCGTTTTGCCTCTTGAGAAGGCTGTATTGGCCCAGAGGAACCATTTATACTTTGCTTATTCAGCTGGTATGGTTAGTTACCTGGCTTGGACATTTTCAATATTTGAAACATAGTTCCACTAAAGTGGTTGGAGCAATCAATACCCACCCTTCTCTCACCAGTACTCCCTTCTTGTCCAGATTAACTATTTATAGATGCACAAATTTTTCCCACAATGTATTTGCAACTTTTCTTTTCCAACTTTTTATGTTCCTTACGAAAAAGCTGATTACAGGTTCCAATTGGCATGCTCGTCTGCAGTGTGGGCAAAATCAATTTGCAAGCAATGAAATGCCTCAATTTATTATGGATTCTTACGAAGACTGTCGCAGCCCTCCACATTTGCATTTGCTCGATAAGTATGGGCAATTCTCATACATTTGCTGTTCCTCTTTGTTGGCCACACAATTAAACTTGTGCTTTTCTTTTAGGTTTGACCCTGGTGGCCCTGGATCTTGCTTCAAAAGGTATTCGGATCCAACTTTCTTTAAGCGAGCGTCAGCAGGATCTAATGAAACATATTCCAAGAAAATTGTGAATGATAAGATTGTTCGCAGTATTAAGGTATTACACACAAATATAATGCCGAAGTCTACCTCTAAGTATCAACTGTTATGGCAACAATATCTCTACGTGCTGGATTCCTCTGAACTGCACTAATTATTTATTCATCAAGTGCCACGCACTGTTATCACTTTAATATACTAACACTCGCCAAAATATGAGCAGAAAAGAAGATCATGGCAAAGGAATGGAGATGTATCCCGAGGTTCATCATTTTCTAATCTCAGTGGCAGGTACATGTCTTTTACACTTCATCTTAAAGTGAATGGGAAATGAGAAATAAGAGGGTGGTGAAAACCTGGGAGTGGCTTATGCTTTTGAATTTTTTGGTCTGAAAATATGCTGAACATGTATGGTTAATTTTGTGAATGTCTGAACATTGCAGAATGCAGGTCACTCGACTGACTGTTAATGAGAAAACTTCCCATTCTCAGAGAATGTCTACACGTGATGCTACATTAAGATCAGATTTTGGGAAACAAACAAATTTAGATTCGAGAAACCAAAGTTACTCAATGCAACCTGAAAAACAAGAACTTGAAGAATCCTTTCCTTCTCCATCAAAGAGGTATTATAGTAATTCCCTTCATTACAATTTTCTCGAGGAAAAAGAGGCAGATCTATGTGATGATATTCAGAACAATTTATCAAAAGAGCAAACTGGCTATAGTTCATCTTCAATTACTTGGCATGAAAAGGCAGAAAGCCCACAGTTTATGCTGAGGCAGTATAAACATAATTGTATGGCACAAGAATGTGATCCCAATGGAAATTTAGAGCCATGTTCCCTAAATTTCGACCAGGAAACTTGGGGAACTCGAGCTGTTAATCTTGAAACTTCTGATCAAATGGATGTCCAGCCTTGTAGTGAAACCTTGCCAATGCCAAAATCAGATGACATCCAGCTTGATGACATGGAAAGTGAAACAGATCAATTTATGGATGCACTTAACACGGTTGAATCAGATACTGAAACTGATATAGATTGCACAATAAAGAACGAAGTGCATTACTTGAAATCAGAGGACAAGGTAGTAGATAAAACACATCATTCTGAATGCCATTCTTCAAATTTTGAATCAGACATTTTTGTCAACAGTTCTCAGGTCAATAGTAGTGATGGACATAACCTCATTTCAGCGTCTCTACTATCCCCCTCAGCAACTTACTCTTCTATTGCTGAAGTAGCATCTGAGGATAAATTAAACTCAGATTCCTTAGAGAACAATGCCTATTTACTGTCAACAACTCAAAGGGATAGTGAGTTATTGAACCCAGGCAGCCTGCAAATCGTTGATTCTCATGAATACAGCAATATTGATGATGTTGTTGATGTAAAATCTGTTTTCAGAAAAGTATTGCCATCCAATTTAGGAGAGGATAAGTCAGTGATGCCAGTCACAGATAGGACAACAAGCAATCCTGAGTCTCAGGCACCTGAACAAGAACCTTCTAACAATGCACAAGTGAAGTTATGGACAAATGGTGGATTGCTAGGGCTAGAACCATCAAAACCTCCAGACTTCAGTGTATTAAATGCCCTCCATCAAGATCCTGTGGTCAGCAAAGATGGAAGTATTAGTATTTTCAGTGCTAAAGCTGCAAAGAAATCTGATGAAATGGAGAACTCCAGAAATATGGGAAATGGTTTCAATATGGATTGCTCTGCATCATGTCAGAATTACCAAGAACGTGGCACCTTATTTAGGAAGACATCTTGGAAAATTTCAACTTCCAATTTAGATGACAAGCTCGAAAAGTCAAGTAATTCACTTCATCGAAATTATGTTAATAGTCCTGCAGACAATGGATCTACTAATGCTGGTGTAGTACCATCTAGAAGTTCTCAGCCTGTTAGCTCAGATATCCAATTTACCAGAGAGCATCAGGAGAATTTCAGAAGTTCTAGGATGTTTGAACTGGGCAATCTATTGTTTGCAAATGAATCTTATAGAAAACTATTGGTTGGCAGAGATGACAACTCTGGTTCTTCCCGTTACCTAAATACAGGTGTTATTGAGCAGAACAACTATCAAAATATTGCAGATCATTCGTTCTCTGGAAGATCTAAAGATTTGTTTGGAGGTGGATCTGGATTTATGTCGTCTTCTTCCTCACCGCCACTTGAACACATGAAAGTATCATTCCGACCTATAGATGGCTTTGAGACTACCAAGATGAAGTTAATATTCCCTGATGGCAATAATAATCTTGGAAGCGATGGAAATATTTTTCCTTCATTTCAGTTGGTCCCAGAGGTCTCCACTACACAGCATATCATTGGTTCAGACTCAGATGACTCATTCTATAGATCATCACCTTCTGTATCAGATGATAGTCTTAGCCATCAGTCTGATTCGAATTCTGAGCAATGTGAGTCCAGAAAATCTCCCAGTAACAAGGAGCACGATATATATGACGTTTTACGCAGAATCTCATTGATGGAGTCTACTTCAACAAAAAGGGAAAATGGGAGGTCGAGACATGGAGAGATCTATGAAAATCGTCAACTTCCATTTGTTAAAAACGGTGTGGACAAACGTTCTCAATCTTGTCGTTTGTTTGATATTCCAGAGTTAAATGTCCGAAATCACCCGTTCGGGGAAGAACTGCGAAACGATTCGCAAACAATGGATCCTGTGGAGACACAATTTTCACCTACCCCTCCACCTCTCCCTCCTGCACAATGGCGGACTATGAAGCCACATCTGGATGATATAGAAAATGAACATGCTGTGATATCTGAAGGCCTTAACTATGCATCTGGTCTTACACATTCAGAATCTACAATATCTCAGCACCCTAAGCCATCCCCTCTTAAGCAAGATTGTACTATTGGCACAATTATGCTAGGAAATGGCAAGGTATAGTATTTCAACTTTCCTTCTTTCTGCGTTTTGGTTAGTTATCACAAATTAACAGGTGGATGGAGACCCTTCACCCCATCTCACAATTAATCTCTGGTGAAACAAAATATCTGAGTTATATGTTTTTTACGTGCAACAGTCAGACACGGAAAAGACAAATGTAAGAAGAGAACCTAATCAGGCTGCACGTCGCAAGAATATAGATTTAAGGGAGGACTTTCTTAATCAGATTAGAACAAAAGTGAGTTTCCATTAACTGGTTCATTTTTTACCTTTTGTTGGATAAGTAGATTCAATTTTTATCAGTTTGTAAGTTTAGAACCTTGAACCTGATAGGGAAAAATTAGAATGCGGAAGGTGCATTGTCTTGCCTCCTTATTTACCTGTTCAATAAGGAGCTGTCGCTTTGCCTCAAAAATATACTAGAGATGAAGAAAAATGAGCATTTATTCCCGTTGAAGTCATATGCTTAATTTCTGCTATTTGTTGCCATTTCTACTTAATCTCAGTGTAAAATTTTTCGACATCTTTATGCTTTGTGAAGACTGCAAAATTTCTTGTGCTGTCCTAGTCCACTTTTCATGATTTGTTTTCATTTGTCTACATATTTATCAGCGCCTTGGTGTGCTGTACTTTTTTGTTGGTGTTACCTCAGGAGGTGCTTTAAACCTTGTAGTTTAGTGGTCATGGAACTTTAATTCTTTCTTATAACTGTAATTGACATCGTGCTATATGATGACACACACAGCTGACTCTATGAATACATGAAGTTTGATCTACATGGTTGCTTAACTATTTCTCTCTAATAAATAATGTGTATTTCCTACATTGTTTTATATTTTCAGTCATACAGCCTGAGACCAACTGTGAAAGCAAAATCGACTGTGTTGCTAGGGGGCCCTGCCAATGGTAAAGTCACGGACATTTTGAAGATGGCGAATGCAATTCGACAGGTCTCTCTCTCTCTCTCTCTCAACGCACACACCAAACAGAGGAAAAATATGCATCCACTCATGATAAGAGGAAAAATGTGCTTTGGCTTTAACTCTTCTATTCACTGTGTAATTTGTTGCATATTCAGGCTGTTGGAAGTGATGATGGGGGAGGAGATGATAACTGGAGTGACACTTAGGTTAAAACCAATGATCTCATTCTAATGGTATGTAATTTTTATTTCCAGATGATAAGGCAGTGCTATACATTCCCGAATACTCCCAGTTTCTTCGTGTAATTAATTTGTATGTCTTTCTCATAGTTTCATAAGGTTGTTTTCTTTGTAGATCAAATTTATGCCTTAAAATAAAAAATAGTCGACATTTCGGTACTTCTGAAACATAAACTGATCCTTGAGGCAGCTAAATACATGGGATGCTCGACTGTACATGTTCATGATTAACATTTTACTTGATTAACGTTCATTCTATGTGAGAACACATGAAAATCACATAGGAGACAGCTTGTTTCGCCCCAGCTACAACATCTGTATAAGAGTGGTAATATTGAGTTTTTGAAGAAGAAATGCTGTAGATAGACAATTGTATTTTGAGTGTTGGGTTGATGCTTCCTTGAACGTGTTGTAGGATATAATTATGCTAAAACCGGACATTTTATTGGAAAATGCTTCTGTAACAAAAGTTTTTAGTAATTTTTTGTAAGAAAATTTTAATTTTATCGAAACAATTCTGCGAAATATATAATTCACAGCAAGCTATACATATCTAAAATTATTTTTTGTTGTAATAGTTTATACATGTAGTATATGAATAATTTAGCGGTAATTGCAGAGTTTGTCGTCAATCTATTCTCATTGTAGTAGGCTTAGTCTCTTTGCAGTGCTGTTTCCTAACTTTTACAATATTAGCAAGTTATTCCCAAATGGCCAAAGCACATAAAGTTTTATTTAATAAATTTAAATAATGAAATCAATTAATAAGCATGTAAAACAATTAAAGATAATAGGAACAGCTGGAAAAGCTGGCCTTCGAGAGAGTTGCGTCGAAGATGTTATTTTAAAGCTGTATAAGTTTTCCTTTGTATAGGTACCAACGGTTTAATACGTCTTCAAAATCAAATCCCTTTTAACCTCACAAGATTTCTCCATGTACATGCACTGTTGTTCCAGGTTTATATGATAGCGAGAAAGGGTTGTTTATGTAATCAAACAAATAAAGTTTTAGTTGAAAAAATAGTATGTAAACTCCAAACAAAAAAACCAAAAATAAGCAGTGAAGAAGAAGAAGATCAATCCGAGGCAAGTAATTGGTGAACATGATGTCTTGAATTCTTGATATCTTGTTTGAAGAAGAAGAAGAAGATCAATCGAAAAACAAATGCGAAATTATGATGCATTGTAGAGAGAGAGAGAGAGCGGAAAAATATTGTATTAGGTAACGTAGCTTCCGGCTTTGAACCTCCATTAGTGAAATATTATCGAACTTACTTGACTTAATTGGTGAACGTGATGTCTTGAACCATTCAACCGTTAGTGTAAGCCAAGATAACAATACTCACACAGATGTCTTCCCTAATCCATTCATAGTTCTTATGACTTGGTTCATTTTGGTCCGAACTCCCTTTGGGTTTTATAAGTGTTTAGAGAATTGTAGCCTCGAGCAATTCTCATTGAAGCGGTCCCATTTCACACTTACANCTCGAGCAATTCTCATTGAAGCGGTCCCATTTCACACTTACATAGGTGGCCTCCTATTAAGAGTATTCTGCTACACTCTATTTGACTTAATCAAAATATATTAATCATTAAAATAGTATATTTTAGGCATAATTAACACAACAAGTGGTATCAAAGCGATTATAATATCTTATTGTTTCGCAACAAGTGTTATAAGAGCCCAGATTCAGCAGTTCCGCAATAACGTGGGGTTTGATTTGTTCGGGGTTTTTGTTCATGATGACTTCCATGAAGTATGAAATTTCGTTTTTGGATTGGAGTACTAGATTTTCGCTATGGCATAGTGCATAATACTTGTATAGTAGGATTTGGA
>CAIGRN010079699.1:0-11769 GCA_903798345.1 Fraxinus anomala
TTTACTAGTACATATGTAGAAATTTTAGGAGATAGTTATCCGACATTAAATTCTTGTGAAATATTGTCGGATGAATAAACGATAGTCAAAGTTGTGTTCACGTGTAAGATATTCTCTTGCAACAAAGACTTTACAAGGCATTGGGCAATAAGTGTAGTGTTAATTATGCTCAGTATCTCTGATACCAATTATTGCTCGATACCATTTGATATGAAACCAATCACCGGATTGAAATGTTGAAGTTATATGACAAAATATGAAGTATATTTTCGCAAGCAAAAGAATAAAATAAGACAAGAAAATATGTAAGAGGAATTAGAAGATTTTATTGCACCACAAATAATGAAGATGGAGAAATATTACAATGATCCTAAAAGCTAGTAATCACTTTGCTCATGCTATTAAATTGTAAGGAAGAGTCAAGTATATATAGACAACTATGTAGGACAACGTCCAAACCCTAATAGATAAGTTGTAGTTAAAGTACAATGCCAAAAAACGTGTTAAAACACGAAAAGGGCCCGGGCCGAATAACCCCGTCGCTCGAACAATAAGCTAGCGACATGTTCATTGCTCGAGCACTAAGCGAGCGACTAAGTCTCGGGAGAAAACCTATAGGTGGGTTAACGAAAATGCAGCAACTTTTCTTCCCGATCCATAATTTCAACATCTTCAAGTCCAATACAAATTCTAACTCCCAATAGGGCTTCCAAATAGAATTTCAACTTGAATAAGATTCCAATAGCATTCCAAACTGAATTCCTCTTAACGTATACTTCAATTAGAATTTTTTAATTACCTCAATAAGGAATTTGAGTCACACCCAAATTTTAACAATCTCTACATTGACAGGAGTTCCACTGCAACGAACAATGCTCCAAAATTTTCTCCGCATGGAGAAGAAAATCCATCTGCAAGAAATAAACTGACTCTTCAGCAATAACCAAAATTGATTTATCCAACCAAACACAAAATACTCCATCTCTTCTAATGAATCCAAGCATTACTCTGCAGAATTACATCAAATTTACAAAAAAATCATAATAATTTTAAAATTCATCAAACTGAGCTGCAATACACTCCCCAAAGCAGAATCAAACCCAAATACTTTTAAAAGGGCTATTTGTTAAATTATATACATTCTACAACACTGAAAGCATGCTCAACTAAATCAGCATCCGCATACCTTTTTCCACTGGGTCCATCCCTAGCGATAGATTATAATGGCACCACAAGTGATGGTAGCAAAGCGACATTATCCATATCTCCTGAATTCCACTGAGCTATATTCTTCAAATCCGACTATTTACTAGCTCCTAAAGGTATTGTAACAAACTGAATGTCCACCACGGTACTGAACCTATACTGATTTGACTCTTCTAAATTCTACACGAGCTTGCAAGATGTATAATTGAGATATTTTTCGTCCCTCCGATACAACCTGAGCACCCTTACAAACTTTCAAACCTCCACATCTACCAAAGAACTCATAACCCTTAGAATCAAGGATAAACGAGATGAGATTCTTCAAATCCGAAACATGTCGAACCTAGCCAAGTGTTCTAATTGTCATATCCAATAGCTTCAATCTGACTGTACCAATTTCAGCAACCCGACGATGTGTGTTGTTTCTCATAACCATGACACCTTTGAAAACAATTTCATATGTAGTAAACAAGTCCTTATTAGGACACATATGAAACATACACTGAATCCAAAATCCAATCCTCCTCTAATTTAGACTCGATGTCAGAAATAACCAATAGATCTCCTTCATTTACAATATTCTTTGTGAGGTCTGCTTCACCTGAAATCTCTGATTGCTTCCCATATCGACTTGTAGCCAACCTTTCTTTATTCTACAATTTGTAGCAATCCTTCTTCATATTCCCCTTCTTCTTGCAGAAGTTACAAATTTGATTACTAAACTTAGACTTCGATATGTCTCTTCCAGAACCACCATGAGTAACAAGGCCTTCTCCATCTCTAACCTCAAACACCAAATGCTTCATCTTCTCTTTTGAAAACAAAGCATCATACACATCCTCTATGGTGAGAGTATTACGACTATATCATCTCAAAATGAAGAAAATGAAGCAAAAAACGAACACAATAGGATCAAAGTCAAATTTTCTTCATCATACTTTACTTCCAAAGTTTTCAAATCAGTGACTATCTCCTTAAATACAGCTAGGTGATCTTTCAATAATCCTCATTCTGCCATTTGATGAGAGTATAAACGCTGCTTGTGATGCAACTTATTTGTCAGACTTTTAACCATGCACAATTGCTCTAACTTCAACCATACAACGGCTGCTAAACCCTTCTTCAAAATATCCTGAAGAATGGTATTCGATAGATGAATGTGAGAAACTACCTTCTTATCCTTCCGTAATTTCTCCTCCACGATCAAAATTGTGGGCATCTTGTCAATTCCCAACAACGCATCATCAAAATCCTGCTCTGTGAGTACTGTACTCATCTTAACCTGCCATAGCGAAAATCTAGTGTTCCGATTCAAAGGCGAAATGACATACTTCATGTAAACCATTACGAACAAAAACCTCGAACAAATCAAGCATTGCGCTCTGTGGAAATGCTAAACCTAGGCCCTAATAATTGTTGTATTAATTATGCCCAAAATCTCTTATACCAATTGTTGCGAATTCAAGGATCATGTATTGCTCGATACCACTTGATATGAAACCAACCACCGAATTGAGATATTGAAGTTATATGGCAAAATATGAAGTATATGATCTCAAACAAAAGAATAAAATGAGACAAACAAATATGTCCGAGAAATTATGAGATTTTATTGCAAGAAGATGGAGAAATATTATAATGATTCTAAAAGCTAGTAATCACTTTTTTCACACTATTAAATTGTAGAGAAGAGCCAAGTATATATAGGCAACTATGTAAGGCGACGTTCAAACCATAATAGATTAGTTGTAGTTGAAGTAGAAGTAGAATGTCAAAAATGTGTTAAAACGTGAAAACGATCTAGGCGAATAACCCTGGCACTTGAGCGATAAGTTAATGACAGGTCAATCGCTCGAGCGCCAGCCGAGCGATGGGCAAGCGATCAAGTCTCGAGAGAAAACCTGCAGGTGTTACTCGAGTGATTAGCTAGCGATAGGTTAACGAAAATGCGACGACTTTTCTTCCCAGTTCATAATTTCAACATTTTCAAGTCAAATACAAATTCAAACTCCCAATAGGACTTTCAAATAGAATTTCAACTTGACGTTCACTTCAATAGCATTCCAAACTGAATTCCCCTTGAGGTGCACTTCAATTAGAATTCTTCAATTAGCTCAACAAAAAATTCGGATCACAACCAAATTCTAACAATAAGAGATCAAAAGGGATGAAGATTCAAAATGAAAAGAACTAAAAGCAATCAAATTGGCTCTTGCTCACGATGTAGAAGTATAGTGTTTTAAACCAAAAATCTCCTTCTAAGGTATGGAAAACATCAAAAGAGATATATATCTAAGAGGGTATTCAATTGGAACTTTTAAAAACTCTTTAAATGACAAACTTTTGTAAAATTTGTGGACTATTAAAGACTTGTATGAAATTAATGGAAGTCTTTCATAGACTTCAATAGATTTTTATTTTAAATCTTTTATAGATTTTTATAAAATTTATAAATGTTACAAGACTTTCATTTAAAATAAAATTAACTTAAAGTTCCTACATAAGGGGTGCAAGTTCGATGCCATCGTCCCATTCCCCTTCCCTAATGTAATAAAAAATATTTTTAGAAGAACAAAAAGAAATAATATATATATACAAAAAGGTCTTTTTTATAAAATTTAATCAAAAATTGACCTTTCCTTAAAAAAATAGATGGAAAAGGAAAAAATATTAGAAAAAATTTTAATTAAAATTTAATTATTTTCATATAAAATGGAGAGAAACGTTAAAAAGAGAGAGAGAAGAAGAAATAGAACAAACATAAACGCTAGAAGAAAAATAATAATTTTTTTTAATTATAGCTCTAAGGTTTGTAAAAGGGAAATATTGAAAGAAATTTTCCATAACATTAGGGGTGAATAAAACACATTTTTCAAGATTTTATTTTGTAGTTTGTACTTAAAAGTCAGCACCCTAAGGAACGTAGTTTGTACTTAAAAGTTAGCACCCTAAAGAACTTTATAAGTCTTTAACAGTTATTGACATATTGAATAATCTATGATTTGTAGAGATTTCTTTAAAAAATAATAATAATAATTAAGTAAACCATAACTTTTATAGGCTATTATAAAATCTATAAAAGTCTCTATTCAATATACTCATACTTTGATTAAAAGTCTACACCGAATACTCCTGAACTTTTCTAATCCTTAAAAATCTTTAAAAGTCCTAATTTGATGTAGTAGAAATTTATAAGAAAGAACAAAATCTTGCGATAAATCCTAACATTTTGATTTGAAATATCAAATACTGAGAAAAATAATAGAAGAATTTTGAAAAAAATCTTAAGACTATTTAATTTAAATTCAATTAATTGTCATATAGCTTACAATTCGTACTTAAAGCAACATATAAAATTTAAATAATAACTAAACTCTTAGATAATGATCAACTGTAAATAATAATAAGAATTAAATATAATAGCTAACTCTAAACGGAATAAAATCATAATCTAGTTAAAACTAAGAAAATTATCTAAAAAATTAAAAAATGCATTTTTGAAGCCCTAACGATGAACACTCCAAAAAGGCATTTTTTTCATTTTGTATCTTCATCCCGAAAATGAACGCTCCAAATAAATTGTATCTATTTTGTATTTATTGAGTGGGTTCTCCGAAAATAAACACTCCAAAAAAAAAGAAAAAATCGACCCCAATCCTACTTTTCCATGAACTCTTTTGCTTTTTGTATTGCAACACAATTGAATACAGCCCCTAGTTTCTAAAAAAATATGGTACATTTTAAGAAGCAATTATATTAGTTAAAGATTGATGAGGATACCAAAGTTAGGGATTGTCATAATAAATTTAATAAGTTCATGATGAGCTGCTTAATGTTGATGTCAAGATTGAGAATGAAGATAATTTTGTTGACTTCCTTACCCAAGTCGTATGAAACATTGGTAACCATGTTATTAGTCGAAACACCTACTTCAACAATGAATAGAGGTTACACCGACCTTGTTAGAAACAGCCTACACTAAAAAGTCATACTGTGAACGGTGATCCAAGTTCTATTGGCAACTTTTGAGAGTAGGCATTGTAGAAGTAAATCGCAACAAGGAATTATGGTCAGATCGATTACTGTTCTTAATCCCGTATTAGGAGAGATGTGAATGTTACTATTGTCACAAGAATGGACACATTAGAAGAAATTGTGAGGAATTGACAAAGCACCTTGAAGTGAAGAGAGATTAAGAATCTAAAGAAATTTCAGAGAATACGAATTTGGTTGAAGGTTATATTGAAGGGGATATTTTAAGTATTGTTGATTATGAAAGTCCAACTAGCTCATCGTGTTTGAATTCTGGATATTTTTATCGTGTGCCTACACAAGAATTGATTTGAAGACTAAGTCATGCAAGATCGTAATATTTTATAGTTGAAAACACTTGAAATTAAGGGTTCGCATAGGCAAAAATGTTTGATGGAGCTAGTGTAATGATGGTCGCAAAAAAAAAATCTTTGGGATAATGAAGGGAAAAAGATTGGTAATTTGTATAGGCTTGTAGGGAAGACAATTTCAAGTGGACCTCCTCGTTGGAGTGGCATCGAGAATGGTCTTCTACTACTGCTAAAGACTGTGAAGCGACCATGAGGTGTTCTGCGACTAGTTATAAAAAGGATGAAGATTGAAGTTCGAAGATATCAAAAACATGGAGTGAGAATTGATGAATCTTTGAATTCTGTTCATTTATACTAAAATTGAATGAGTTATGGTGGCACCTACCAATGAAGGAGTACGAAGTTGGATGCTGAGAAGTGGTCATGGATTTAATATTTTAATTCAAGGTGGAGATTGTGAAATTGACTTAAAATAATTAAATTAAGTTGGAGAACCAGCTGCAATTTCCTTAAGACCTATACTATGCAATTAAAAAGGTCACAAAGCAAAGATTATCTTGGAGCTGCAGTAAAAGAGAATAAAAAAAAAAAAAATAGGGTTGGGGAAAAACTTACCAAAAAACTTTGAGGCCAAGATATAAAATTGGTGCAGCCAAATTCTTGAGAATCAAGAGAGAGTAATTTGAGGAAAATTTACGAGTTTATTTTTGTCTTACTTTGTTCAATCATGCTATAAGTACAGGGTTTTTTCACAAATTTTATAAATAAAAAAAAACAGATGTCTTGTTGTGATTGGCTGTTGCCAAAAACAATTTTTGAAAACAGCAAGACAACTGTCTTTCTGTACAAAATCTATGAAAAAAATCTTGTACTTGAAGCATTATTCTAGTTTGTTTGATCTAGTTTTGTCTAGGGAAAGTTGTGAGGGCAAGTGAAACATTATTTTGAGTAGTTTTTCTCAACTAATAGTCTCTTCACCCGTGATTGTCGATAGTTTATGGAACCACATTTAGATATTATTTCTCTCTTTTTTGGCTCATTTTGTGTTTTATGCTTCTGCTGCATTTGGTGGGAATTAATTTTTCCCAACATTATGTTACATCCTCAGCAAGTTCAACTTATGGTTTATTAGAGCTGTAATTCAATTAGTTTATCCCATTCCAGATATCCTATTGTTCTCTCTTAGAAACCCTAATTTCAACATGAATAAGTTATTTTGGCAATTTGCTCTACTTGCGATAATGTATCATGCATGCTCCTATGGTTCGAATTAAGAGTAAAATCATCATTTCACATGAAAAAACTAACTACTAGAACAAGTTTGAATAAAAGGGTTGCAGATTTGAGAGCAAAGATGGGTAATTAAGTGAATTGAAAACAATTGAGGCAAATTTAGTTTTCTCAAGTAAAATTAACATAAATTAATTAAGCTAATTAAGAAGTTCTTGAAGCCACACTCATTTCACATCACATGATTATGCATCTGATACTCTTCCTCTAATGTAAATACCAGAATACAAATTCATTGCATTTATATATATTTAGATAATATGTTCTTCAGTGATGGATTTAACTTACTGATCCCTTTATCCATCATAGTCTCCCATTCGTTTTTAATTTCACTTAAAGTAGTTACTTTCCTCAAAAGTACAGTTATTTAAACATAGAATCACACGAAAAAGTAAATACTCATACATATAGTGTACATATATTTACTTCAATTATATTAACATGTAATATTATCCAAAAAAGTGATGAACAATTCCACTTTTTAAAGCCAAGATTGAGCAACTAAAATGAGCTAGAGGGAATCTTGAAAATAACAAATACTTTTACTAAAGTTATGCTTGTTAGGATGTTTTAGGATTGGAACACGTGATCTTTTTGTCCTAATAGAAATTTATTTACTACAAAAGCTTCAAAATGCATATAGATAGAAATTGAAGTATCTCTACTACTCAAACTGTAGCAGGAGTTATACATGACTTAGCAAAAGATAGTCACTTGTTTATTTCAATAGCCATTCCCCTCCCGACCCATCAATCTTATCATCGTGAACCGTGGATTCACAAGGGTCTTTACGTTTATTTGTCATAATACCATAAATAGTAATATTCTTCAGCCAAAAATTGATGGAACGGATGTTTAGCAGAAAACAAGGGCCACTTCTTTTCCTAGTAGTTGTAAACAGCTAAAACTGGGTGGGGGGCCTTTAAGATAAACATTGAAAGTTCAAGCCGTGAGTTGTTTTTTATCCTGATCCTCCTTTTTTTTCATGTTTGAGACCTTGGCCAGTTTGTCAATGGACCTTTGACAAGACTGTTTTTATGATCATATCCAAGAAATTATGAAAACTTAAAAAAGGTGTAAGTATATTCCACTAATCACTCGAAACTACACTATCAGATTATATATCGTGACTTGAGATCAACAAGGACGATCCCTGTCGAATGTCTATAATTAAATTCTTAATTGTTTTTATTAGAAAAATAACAAAACAGTATTGAATAGAGCACACAGTACTAGAATTTATTGTACTGGATTCATCCATGGAGTATAACTTAAGCATAAAATCAATGAAAAAATAAATTACTTATTAAGTAAGTGTACTAATTTCATGGGGTTCTTTCAATATGGTATATTTTGAAGAAAGGAAAAACCAAGGCAATAATAATAATAATCTCCAAACTCGATTTCTCAGAAGCAGGATTGAGATGACCACTTTTGCACAGAAACAAAGCCTGGTCATTGTACTTGTTTGACAAATACAAATCACAAAAATCTCAACTTGCATTCAATTTACTAATTACTATTTCATGTATAGTAAAAATAAGTGTATGTACAAGTACAAAACTACAAAGCCAAATAACAAAAATATAGCATTAAAATAGTATATACCTGGAACTTGAGAATTCATAGAGTTTTCCTCTGGGAGAGAAGACTATAAGTGCAACTTCTGCATCACAAAGAACAGAAAGTTCAAAGGCCTTCTTGAATAGCCCACTTCTGCGCTTGGAAAAAGTCACTTGCCTGCTTGTTGCATTTTCAATCCTTTTCATCTGAGTTTTCCCTCTTACCATTTTGATATATATGTATATATACAACAATTTCAATAAAGGTTGAGTGAAATGCAAAAAAAAAAAGGTTAAGGGTTCAATACAAGTGTCAGAAAAGAGCAACCAAATCAAGAAAAGCACACACCTAAGAGGGTTTCCAGAAATAGAAAGGGATATGTCGAAAAAACAGACAGAAATTTTGATGGGTTTTCAGATCTGTAAAAATAAGGGAAGAAAAGGGAAGAAAAATTTGTGGGTATTAGAAACCCTAAAGAGATTTTCCAAGCAAACTGGGCAAAGAAATGGATGATTTTTTTCTATTTGTGTGCTTGATTAAGGAAAGAGCAGAGAGGAATAAGATCTTCCTCTCTTTCTTGATTTGGAAAACCCACCAGGAGCACTTAAATAGACAAGGCTAAAATGGAAGTGGAGAATAATACTGCAAGCAACAATTGGAAATTTGTTGGAATTATTCTTCATTTTAATGATTGTGAAAAGTTGATTTTTGAGAAATGTAATTTTTTTTGACAACATGTAATTAAAAAACAGAAAATAAATATGAAAATAATTTTTTTAGAGTGTGTGTGAGTAAAAAAATAAGTGTGAAGAAAAAAATAATTTCAAAAAATCAATTTCAAACAAAGGCTTAGATATGAGCCTTTGTCCCTTCAATCATGCTCCTTATAAAATCCATTTTTTTACGATTTTGGTGGATAATTCATATTTAACTGCATCACATTCATCCATTTCAAAAATTACTTTTTAAAATTAATGGTCCAAATTTTGACTATCAATTTTGCCAACAACAATTGTCAACAACAATTGTACAAATAGGTTAATTATTGTCCCTTTGCATAGATATTATCATGAATTATGACTATCGAAGTTCCATCTTAAAAATCAATATTTATTAGGCCTCCGTTTGTTTCTCATTTTTCATCTATAAAAATGAAAAATATGATCGTTNTTGAATTTCTATCTTTTGTGTGAGGCTCAATAATGACTATATTTTTCATTCTCATTCTACAATAATGAGAATCAAACAGAGCCTAGATAGTAGTTGAAGGTTTATTTATTGCTTATTCTTTATATATTTTGGCAATGTAAAATTGTTCTTTTCAATATCTTTGCAAGATGGTAACTTGATAGCATTATTTTCTTTAAGAAGAATGACTCAAATCCTTATATTTATTTGAATTGTCTTTTTTGTTAAAATAAGCTCATGTTTGGTGTAAATTAAAATCAGATATTTAGTATATCTTTTAAAAAAAAAATTGATGAAATGTATGATTGAAAAATTATGAATCTTATAAAATTTGTAATTAAATTTAATTGTTAATTTTGACTTGAATTCTAATTGATTTTTAATCCAAACCAATCAAGGACTAAATTTGTCTCCACTCAGTCATGCAAAATGACTATAGCGCCATTTTATTAAAATATTATCTAGGCAAATCTGGATAAAAATAATGAGATATAATAGAGCGTCTAAATGAACTAAAAATTCTCGTTTACTTTTTTTAAGATGACGAGAATGTCTAAATGATTCGAAATTCGTGCAAAAAAAAAAATATTCAATTTTGTCTTCTTTGATGAGATGCGCAGATGATTTTAAGTTCTTACAAAAAATGCAAATTAGCAACACTTTTAAATAGACAAAGGGAATATTAATCAAAATTTTGAAAATAAATAATTTATTTAGAAACAAAAAGTGGGGAACACGTTTCACGAAATCCACTAAAGATGTGTTTGATGAATATTATTGAGTAAAAAATGTATTTTAAATAGTGATATACTGAAAAATATGTTGTTAAAAAGTAAAAAAAAATTATTGATTTGATGGAAAATATTATCTTATTGAAGAATATATAGTTGAAAATGAGTTTTGAAAGAATACATTTTTAAAGAATGTATGTCAAACATGAGCTAAAAGTGACTTCCCCATCTACTTTCCTCGTTATTATTTTATTTTTCATATTTAAGATGAGTGTGATTTCAACCCTGCTATATGTACACTTTTGTTGACAAAACGTTTGACAAATGATGAGATGACAATTTAATTAATGTGATTTTACCTTCAAGATTTGAATGCACTTCTTCCACTTTATTAAATTAAAATACTTTGAAATATTTTGGTAAAAGATAATTGAAAAAACAAGGTATAAACTTAAATTAATTCCCTCTTGAAAACGATTTTTTATTAGAATGTTCAACTGATTTCACGATTATCTCTATATGAATTTCAATATGATAAATTCATCTAAAAATAAAGCATTAGGGCTTGTTTGAGCTCCATTTTTTTTCCTTATAATGCATTTTGAAATAGTAGATCGATGAAATATCTGTTGTTAAAAATGAAAGAAAAGCATTGAATTTGCGTATAATATTATTTTATTGAAAAACGTGTGGTTAAAAAAAAAGAGAGAATACATTCTTCTCTCCCTATTTTTTTTCAAAATATATTTTTCGCTCTATTCTTTTTAACCACAAGTTTTTCAATAAAATAATATTACATGTAATAAAAAAAATTCCTTTATTTTTAACGACACATTTTCCTTTAATTTACTATTCAAAAATACATTCTACACGAATATTGGAACTCAAACAGGCCCTAAAAAAGTCGAATGGTGTATTTAGTTTCAAAGAGAAGAAATTATACCATTGTATTTATGTGGAATCTAATTGTGACTTTAAAAAGTAGAATTCAAGAGGTGGCGTGGGAAATAAATTTGCCTTTAAGGGATACTTGTTTCAATTTTATTTTGTGGTTACAGTAATACCAACACCATAGGTATTAAGTAGGTTGGCCCCATGATCAGCTAACAAAAGACTATGTCATGGTTCAAATGTTTGATATATTGAATTAATACAATCATGCTATTTGTATTGAAATTGTTGACAGAAAAGGTTGATCAAGCACTCACAACGAGGGATCCACTTTTTTTGGAATTTTTATTCACGCGGGGCCCGTGCGCATGTAAAAGGTTATCAACCTCTTATGTCAATCATTTTCTGTACAAATGGAAAAATCTAAATTAATAATGTCGACAAATAATATTTATTGCTTGTTTGTTTCCCAATTTGGGAGAAGAAATAGAGTTTTGAATAGTATTTTTGGAGAATGTGTGGTTGAAAAGTAAAATAATTTTGTTGGTTTGTGTGTA
>CAIGRN010079702.1:0-11444 GCA_903798345.1 Fraxinus anomala
TATATATATATATATATATATATATGGGGGCTCTTAGGAGGGTAGTTTATAAAAATAATAATAAAATCTTTATCCCTCACAAACACGATATGTCATGTTGGATGAGCTAGATGTGTAGAAGATGGGGTCTTGCCTCCTCATTCCTTTAACCTAAGTCGCTGTATGTTAATTGGTTGGTCGTATGTTCAAATTCTACTTGAAAAAAATTAGATCGCTTTTACGACTATGACCTAACGACTTGTGTCGTTCCTGTCTATGAAAAAAAATTAGATCGCTTTACCTTTTAAATCTTCATTTTGTTTTATGAAATCCTAGATCTGTTCTTCTCGATAGTTCTATTTCAAATGCTAAGTCTCTTCCTCATAGACTAATCTTATGACTATCTAGCTTATATATATCTATATAAAAGGGAAAAAAAATTATTGTACCAACATCTACCGACTAAATATTAAATGTGAATTGTACCATGCTAAACATCGAAGTCGATAATGGACCAAAAATATATGGGCAGCGTTGAACGAAAATGACTCACTTATCTCTATGTTCTTGGTGAAAGATGACATATTAACGTTAGCCACTAGGTTTTGTACTCAAACATGATTCCATCGATCACTTTAGATCTTATTTTAACTAGAGACCAAAACATGAAGTGGAGCATTTTTGTCTATTTTCATTTTTTCAATAAATATTCATATCATGAGTACAAAACTACAACTACTATTTTGGCATTTTATAAAGAAATTAATCTGATTAGAGGCACTTCTTTGGTTTTTTTTTTTTCTGTTTGAACTGACTTGATAGACCTCAAATGAAAGGAAATTTTTAATTATTCTGAAGACTTTCTGAAATGAAAGTAATTGTTTTTCAAAGATATATTAAAAAGGGTTCCACACTGAATGACCATTTCATCTTGAAAATTAAATTTTCAGAAATGAATTTGTGGAGTTCTATGTTTTTTGGTGAATAGTAGTCGTGCTTTTTACCACTACGACTTTGTAAAGAAAAAACGTAAAACGTATTCAAAGAAATAAGTGTGATGTCATAGTTTAGGCTGTTCTAACTGGAGACTTAAAAGAAACAACGAAGTATAAATCTAACATATGCGTTCAAACTTTACTTAAAGTGCGACGTGAGTGTCTAAAAAGTTAAATATTTTAAAATTTACTATGTAAATTTCTCTTGGTATCAGATTTGACTAATTTTAATCAACCTCACACCTCCAGTAGGATATTCGGTATAATAGATTTAAATGTTTGGTTTTTGTTTAGTCTATACTTTAAATTTTAAATTAAGTCCTTGTTTGAACCCCTTTTTTTGGTCAAAATGAATTTTAGAATAATGTTTTGTTAGATAATGTGTACTTAAAAAACTAAAGAAAAGTTATCGATTTACATGTAAGATTATTTTATAGAAGAATGTACGGTTGAAAATGAGATTTAAAAAAAATGATTTTTTAGAAAAATGGGGGCCAAACATACTATAAAATAGAGGGGCCTTTTACATCACTCAAGAAGTGTGGGATGTGATTCTATCTTTTATGACACAAAAGATGATTGACTTAATTTGTTTTCACAATTATTTAAATCATAATTCAAATTCAAATTTGAATTGTTAACCTTTCATGTTGCTTATGTCAGAGTAAGATATGATTATTTCTGTTGATACTATAGCCTCTATTTGAAATTCATTTTTTTCTCATTTTATTTTTCATTTTTTTCTCTTTCTTCATTTCAACCACACATTCCATCAATAAAATAATATTACACATAAACCCAAAAAATCTCCTTACTTTTTAATCACACAACCTTCCATCAATCACTATTCAAAAAAATTTTTTTCACCCAAAATGGGTGTCAAACAGGGGCTTAAGTTTTATCTTAAAATATTAACCTATTAAATTGACAAGCACAATTCTTTTATAAATGCAATGTCGTATTAAAGTCTAGTCAAGACAGAGCTTTTGTTTGCACATCTCCTCCCAAAGTTCTCATCAATCAAATTACAATATTATCATGGGCCTACATATGATCATCCCACTCGATACATGATAATCACAACCCCCTTCCACCTTCTACCAATGAAGAAGATTATACTCAGTCGAGGTCGACATCATCTCACTATGCCAAACCGCGTTATCACAGAAGCTCCAAGACTTTGAAGAGTTCACCATTACGGAATCTCTTGAAAATTGCGAGTCTAAACATCAGTTCCGATCTTCCATATACATGATCTACAAGTCATCACGCACAATCACACGATGCATGTTATGGAATTGTTTATGCACAGTTTAAATCATAAATAATTCGAAATGAATGATAGATATGTGTAGTACTTTTGAATCCTTCGAACTGTTTAGATAAAAAGTAATTTAAGATTTATAAACATAACATAATGCTATAAGTATTGCTTTGATGTCGTGCTAGTTGCTATTTGACATTGGTCTACTTGAGCATATTTTGCTTTGCACAGGCTCAACCACTACCTCTAGCTCCTTCTCATCATGGGTTCACCCCTTCACTTGCCAAGTCAAACATAAAACCTTTTAACTTTTAACGATGACACTAAATTGTCTTATCTATCTTGCTAGTATAGGTGACAAACGAACCGAGCGGCTCGTTTTTTATGAGCCACGAGCCGCTCGGGCTTGTCAAAAAGACGAGCCCGAGCCCAAGTCGAGCAGGCTGGGCTCGCTAGGCGAGCCAAGCTTGCTCTGCTCGTTTTTGACGAGCGGCTCGTCAAATTTTTTTTTTTAAAATTTTTTTAAAGG
Organism: Fraxinus anomala; assembly: GCA_903798345.1. Taxonomy (NCBI): domain Eukaryota; kingdom Viridiplantae; phylum Streptophyta; class Magnoliopsida; order Lamiales; family Oleaceae; genus Fraxinus; species Fraxinus anomala. The sequence continues at coordinate 2,768 of CAIGRN010079702.1, forward strand.
TCTGTATAGTTAAAAAAAAAAAAAAAATTTTTTTTTTTGGACGAGCTCTCGGCTCGGCTCGGCTCGTTTTTGACGAGCGGCTCGTCAAAATTTTTTATTTTTTTTTAAATTTTTTTAAAGATCTGTATAGTTGGACGAGCTCACGAGCTCGAGTAACGAGCCGAGCCGAATCTCGGCTCGTTTCGAACGAGCCCGAGCTCGGCTCGTGACGAGCACGAGTTGTAGCCCATTGACATCCCTACTTGCTAGGTTCTTCATTAAGGTTATATTTGAGACCCATTTTTTTGAAAAATGGTTTTTGTAATAGTTATTTTTGGAGAATGGGTAATTAATATTGTTTGACATCCATTACTTGAAAATTATTTTTTCTACCTGTTCAATTTTTAATAACATTCACACAATAAAATATTCTGAGTGTAAATTTAGAACTTTTTCTTATTTTAACTCATACATTCTTCTAAAAATCACTGTTCAAAACATTATTTGACCAAATAATGGCCAACAAACAAGTACTAAAAAGAAGGAAAAAGTTGTGAGTTTAACACATGCTTGCCGTTGTTTAATACTAGTCTACTATGCACAAGCTTGACCTCTTCCTTTGATCTCTTTCCATTGGCTTGACATTCTCCAATGTATCTTACACTTTCTGCTCTCAATACGAATTTAACATTCTCTAACAAGGTCTTTTGCTTGGTCATTTTGTTATCCCTAATACATCTAAGGAACAATCTTGAATTAGATTCCGATCTAAAGCCTTTGAGATTTACTTGAATTGTCACTCGTGTCACTTAGTATCAGCTTCATATTATGTACGTATAGTCATAGAGTTTCCAACTTTTATTTTAATAATAAGTCGAAAATAAATAAATAAGAAAAAGGTCAATGACTTCGAGCAGTTTGATTTCCTTGGATTGCACAACTCATCAAGTGATGGAGGCTTGACATACTGGCCAGAAAACTGCATATTTAGGTCTTGAAAATGGAGGACAACACGTTAGAAGGTCACACGATTGGTCTACCAAAAAAAGAATTTGTCAGAATTACACGTGCTCCAACATCTATAAAGAAAAAATAAAGAGTTGTAGACGTGCAAAAATGAAATGGGTCTAGGAGTAGCTTTCATCACACGTTTACTACAAGACAAGGTCGTTGGAGAAGTTTATGATTGTCTCATTGTATAAACTTGGTTTTCAACACTAATTAGATATGTATTCATTTGTTTATTTTGTAATTATGAAATTTATTTTTCATTAAAAATTTAGAATGAAAGAATTTTAAAAAGACCTTTTACTTTTCACTACAAAAAAACATGGCTTTAGACATGAATTTTCCGTTCCTGAAACCACAATATCCGTTGCTAATCTATTTATCAACGGAATATTAGTAACCACAAATTCATTGTTAATTTGAGGGTCACTGAAAGTTATCAATGGATCGCGTCATAAGTAAATAGTAAACATTTTACCAACATAATTTTTCGTTCGTAAAATGTGAATCTTTTACTGACAGAATTTTCGTTGGTAAAAATCTTAAACATTACCAACTGATTTTCCGTTTGTAAATATCTACCATTATAATTGGTAAAATATCAGTGTTGTAAATAGTGACATAGATGCAAAGTTTGGCAAAAAAACTATTTATTTTTTTTTAAATTTTTTAATAATTATAAATTTTTTAACTTTTAGCTAACTGAATTGAAAGGTCCAAAAAAATGTTTAATTACTTATTAGACTATTAATTTATAGGCCATATTCAAAGATTTTGTTGTGAACTTTCGATGTGGGATAAAAAATTCTTTGTTTTGGCATTATTGAAATTAAGTAATATCATCAACGAATTTTTCGTAGGTAATATGAATTAATATTTACCTACAGAATTGTCGTTGGTGAAAAGGTTGGAATTTTTATTTTTATTTTTTGAAAAAAAAATAATTACCCTTCAATTACGGATATTACGTAGAAGAATATTTGAATTTTTTAATTATTAAAATTGATTAATATTAGCAACGAAAATTTGAATTCTTCACCTCCGGAAAAATCTATTGGTGAAAGGTTGAGACATTTTATAGAAAAAAAAAATTGAATTATATCACCTACGAAAATACTATTAGTAAATGGTAAGCATATTAAATAACAACATTAGGCATGTAATATCCGTTGGTGAAGAGATACCACTTTTACCAACGAAAATTTCTTTGATGATTTTCGTAGTTAAAAGTCTAATACTTTTACTAACGGATAATTCATTTATGTATTTATTGGTGAAAAGTTGATTTTTAGTTGTGTTTTACAATTGAGCTCCACAACTCATTATGGTGGTGATAACGCCTGAACCACCCACCTCCTCAACTTGTACCACCACAATCCCGTAGGCTAGGTTGAGCTTAGCGAGTAAAATAAGGTGTCCTGTGCTTTCAACTAGAAGTAACGTGTCATGCTGACTCTCACATGATCGTTAAGGCTCTTCTCAAGTGATGACATCTTCTTTCAACTAGAAAATTCACGCACAGGCACCATCAAAAAATCTATCCCATCTCCACCATGCCAAAACTGCATTACATGTGGGTTCTACCACCTCTAGCGTTCACCATCTCTTAAGAACAAAGCTTATACATGAAATTTCACAGGTTTTTGCACAGGACGCAAAAACCTGTGAAATTATCATGTACCTGCAGATTTATTCATATCTTAATATTCCATCGTTGTGATTCACTATGGTTAGCACCTTCGCTCGGTTCTTAAACATACATCTGGAAATTTATTTTGTGCATCCAAATGACTAAATACGGAGCATGTATTTGGTTATTGGGATGCATGCATAGCATGTCCGACTTTTTCTAGATTGGTATGTCCAGCTTGACACCTTTAATATCACTTATTGAACTTTTATTCACGCATTTTTTGTAAATTAAAAATAATTTTTTTTTCATTAAAAAATTTACGTGTATAATTTTTCATAAATAGAAGGTGACAAAATGTGAATTCGAAATCTTTAATTGATGTGTTACAATATTGAACTACTTATTTAAAATACTTTTCATCAAGCATATATTAAATTCAAAAATATCTCAAAGTATATTTTTTCTATTTCCCAAATTGGGATAATGCTAATTCAAAGTAAAACAAATACATAACATTCGATTTAAGAAAAAAGTAATGAAGAAAAATTCAAGAAAGAGGCAAACAAAATCTTGAAAAGTTAGGCATGACACATGATAGATTGATTGATATATGAAGCCAAGAGAAGAAATTTATAGAGAGGTCTATTCAAATTCATGTCTTTACTCAACTGTGATTGTTGTTAATAACTTTTTCCCACACAATCATATCTTTGTGCATTTTCTTTCACACTTGCTTGTAATTACACTGTTTCTTGTAAAAGAAAACGTAAAGTTTACGACTCTTTTTGGCTCTAAAAAGTCATAGGTTGCATGCTGTGCTATCTTGATGATTGGAACTCAATATGTTATTGTTGTTGAAGAAAAAGTTGTACAAGAAAATAATTTTGGTTTGAGATGTTCTTATTCATAAAATTAATTTTATTTATAGAGCATGTTTGATCTTTATTAATTTCAAAATATATTTTTTCTCTCTTCTTTTCAATCATACATTCTTCAATAAAATAATATTATACGTAAATTGAAAACATTTCCTTATTTTTTAACCACACATTTTGCATCAAATTACTATTCTAAAATACATTTTGGCAAAAGAATGGGGCTCTAACATGTAGACAGTAAGTCGAGCCATCTAATAAAAAGTGAACCAGAAATTCTATAAAATAAGTTACAAATTTGTTTCGATAAATCCTTGGAAGTAGGCCAAAAAATAGTGTTTCCTAAGGCTTTTTATGTTGTTTCTTTGACACAAGTTTATGAGGTTGAGAATGCGAGTAATGGACATTTTAAAATGGAACTACAAAATTTAAAAAGTCTAAACAAGCAATCGATCTATTCAAAATTATGAACGAGCAATCGAATTTGAAGATATGCGTTCTCAAATTCATCATCTTGGGGGCATATACTAAAAATTTAAAATATGAAAATAATAATTTACATACAAGTTTGGACAACTTGCCAAATAAACACTACATTTTAATATAGAACTTCAATTATCAATAATTATTGGCATGCACTAGTAAACAAGATTAAGCGATAGCCATTATAAAAAAAATTTGAGAAAACAATTATATTTTGAATAGTGATTTTTTGAATAATGTGTTTTAAAAAATTGAAAAAAATTTTAAATTTACGTACATAACATTTTATTGTGTGAATATATGATTGAAAATGAGTACAAAAAATAAATAATTTTGTTTTAATAGTAGTCAAAATGGGCTAAATTAGTAATTTGAAATTTGGATCAGCTCAACTTTAGCCATCTAAAAAATATGAATAATGTTATTTATAGTGAAAACTATCAGTAGTTGTCCTATGTAGTATACAAATAACATTTTTTTATTTGATGCATTACTGCCACGTAGGGTGATTATTGTTAGTTTTAATTATGAATAGCATTACTCGAAAAAAATAATTGACAAACAATTGACAATTAGTCCAATTATATTTCGGAAAAAAAGAAATACTATAATGCTGAAAAGACTCGAGTCAAACCATCCATATGTTGACATATATATTCTAGGGATAATTGCAGTAAGGATCCCAAACCTTTCAAATTTTTGCACACTTTACCCTAACCTTTGATTTGTGCTAGCGAAGGTCTCAAACCTTTCAAAAATATGCGATGGAGGTCCAAATGGATGAGTTAGTTTGACCAAAACAGTGCACTTTAACTAATTTTGACCAATTCAGAAAGGATAAAATAGAAACTTGACAATTACCACACTAAAAAATAAAAATAAAAAACATAACAAAATAAAACACACACACACACACTATCTTTTTTGAGTTAAAAGACCTTAGGTGAACTTCGAAATTAGGGTGGACTCAATCTTTCATTTGATGTGATTATGGATCTCGACCTTCAACGATAGGATTCTTAACGACATAATACTTTTTCCAATTTAATTGAACGCAATGCTTATATTTAAATATTTAAATGAGTTAGAGACTCAGAACCCCGTTACGAAGATTGAGAACTCAAAACCGCATCACGCAAACTCCTATTTTATATCCATTAAAATAAAATTCTTTTTTTTTTCCCCAAACTTATTTTCAATCACACATTTTCGCAATAAAATATTCTATATTTAAATTCAATTTTTTCTTTCTATTTTTTAATCATACATTCTCTAAAAAATTACTATTTCAAAATTCATTTTCACAAAAAATAAAAATAAATAAATACTCCATTTTAATGGTTGTGAAACAGACCATTCTAATTTTTTCCCAGTAAAATTTAAATATTTCTATTTAAAACTGCAGATAAATAATATTTAAGACCAGCACAAAACATGCAATGATGTATTCATCTCTCTCCTCTTGGTAATAATCTCTATCAAAGCCTATTTCTGACCTTCACCTACAATCTACACACCCATAGATAGCTCTTATAGCCTCTTGATTCAGTCGAGACCCATTTTTATATCCCAATTTTTTTCATCAATTCTTTGCATAATTTGATCTTTTGATCTCAGCTGTTTCTTTCAACCCAAAAACCAGAAACCATGAAAGAGAGAGGCAAAGCTGTTGAAATCTACAACAACGATTCAGATTTCAACTATTCTGCATCAGAAATGCCCTGCAGGAAACACCCATCTTCATCTTCTGTTGGGATCTGTGCTTACTGCCTTAAAGAAAAGCTTGTTAAATTGGTGTGTACAGAGTGTGGAGAACAGCGTCTGTCTTCGTGTTCGTGTTCAGATATTTTTTCATACAGAAACTCGTGCAGCGCCATGGAGATTGGAAGTGTTGGTAGAATCTCATTTCTGATAGAGAATGAGAAGACTGATGAGCTTAAGAATTTAAAGGCTAAACGAAAAGGTGACGAGGAGAAACCAGAAGAAGTGATTCTACTGAGGAGGAGCAGTAGCAGTTGTGTTGAAGTGAAGAAGAGTAATGGGTTTTGGAAGATCAAAAGGTTATTTAGGAAGAAAAAAAGCAAAAGGGATTTTGAGAAAAATGGTGAATTTGAATCATTTGATGATAAAAGTGAAACATGGGTTTCTGATGTTATGGGTGTTTCTAGGTCTAGGTCACTATGCAGTTTCAGGGATGAAGCCAGTGATTATGCATTTTCAAGTGCTAAAATTTCTGATGTTACAAGTGGGGTTTTCATGGATTCAGAATCTGAGCCAAGAAAAAGTGGGTTTGAGCCAAGAAAAAGTGGATTCAGAGGTGGGTTTGATGCTGAAATTGGCTCTGTAAAAAGGGGAGTTTATCCAGTTAAAGAAAGTGATTTCAGTGCCATGGATGAATCAGCTTTCATTGATCTGAATCTTGATTTATCAGCAGACCCAAAATCAGATTATAAGAAGTCTGATCACTCTGGAATTTCTCTTGCAAATCTCAGAAGTAATGGGGGATCTTGTAGAATAACAGTGAATGAGAGAGGATTGAAAAAAGGGAGCAAAGGGCACAAGGTTTGGAAGTGGATTTTTAGGCATCAATCTGCAACTCACAAGGAAGAAGATAGCATTTCAAAACCTTGATACAGAACCATGTTTTGTTCTTGTTTATAAAATAAATTGTAGTGGAGTTTGTTCTTTTATCTATAAAAAAATATTCACTTGCTGTATTTGCTTATTTCTCCCATCAATTATATCCATCCATGTCTCATTATCCCTGCTTGTTTAGAAATCAAGTTTGAACACCCGTTCTGTTATGCTTAAAACTTCCTTTTCTAGAAATATCTCTAACTCAAGGGAAAATTCTAAGTACACAGAAAAATGTTTACAGAATTTATACAGGGAGTCTATCTCCGACTGTTGCCAAAAACTGGTATAAATTCTGTAAAAAAAAAATCTGTACGTGTAATGCTTCTCTTATAAGATTTCTTAAGAAAGAATGTCAAAGAAACATATGTTATCATTAATTTTTCCGGTACTCCCCATTTTGAGGTTGAAAACTGCTTTACAACGAAAAGGTAGCCCAACCGGACTGTCTTTGCAGGTGGGCCTGCTGATTACTATAGAAGAATTTAGAATTTACATATTTTACTTACTTTTGACTTTTTGGGGCAGGAACAATGTTACTCAGATTCACTAATGTTTGGCACCATTTCATGTGCTAGTACAATAATTTTTTATATTAAAAGCCAGGTAATTTAAAATGCACCACCTCTTTTACTTTAGAGAAATTTTCATATGTCATTTTTTTGTTTGAATTGTCCAAATCACTATTGGAAATACAATTTTTGGTACATTTAATGCCCATTACTAGATGCTTTAAATGTTCATTAATGTAATGATTTGATGATTAGAATCATTGAATATAGGGATATTTGCAGCACAAGTCTCAAACTTTTCAAATAGTTACAAATTTTTCTCTGACCTTTCATTCGTTACAACCGTCCTCTCGAACCTTTCGAAACGTTGCGGCTGAAACCCCAATGGACGGATTCCATCCATATGTCTGGTAGTTGACCTAGAAATTGAGTTTGACCACATCTTTTATATTTTTCGTAAATGGCATAATGGTAACTTTCAATTTACTACATTAAAATAAATTAAAACCAAATTAGAAAACAAAAAAAAAAAATAAAAATAAAAATAAAAACTATAGATCTTCATCTTCCCCACCTTTTTCACCCACCCCACCCCCGATAGTTAAAACCAAATTATCTATCAGCTTTTTCACCTGCCCCACCTATCACACCCCATAACAATATACTAACCAATGTAGGAATACAATTGCTAACTTGACCTAGCATCCAAATTCACACAAATTTTTTTTTTAACAAAATGAAAGCATCTACAAAAGTATATTCAAAACCAAATGTCATAAAATCATAGTTCAACATATTTAACATGAGGTGGTAAAAGTATTTACAAGCAATTTCAAAAGTCATTTAGGAGCCCCAAAATATAATACAATTGGAGTCCACAAAATAACCTTACAGATCATCATACATGTACATCAAACTTCAGAATTTCATAAGAGCTCCATAGCCAGCCATGTTTCCTAGGAGGTTCCACTCCTACAATGCAAGAACTACATAAGTCAATACTCAGTAAGAAAAAATCATGCAGGTCATGAGTATGGGTGTTAATTGTATCTGACACCATACCATTTACTTTAAATATCATGCTAAAAATGTATCATGCTCAGATATTCGTCAAAGTCGACTCGAAATAATTTTATTTGAAATCTTTCATTGGGCTCTTGACCCACCTATTATGCATCGGATAGAGCCATGCACAATATCAATAATCAAATTGCCAATTTGACATCGACACCGGCGAGTGGATCATCCTCTTGTGACCACTAGNTAATTTTATTTGAAATCTTTCATTGGGCTCTTGACCCACCTATTATGCATCGGATAGAGCCATGCACAATATCAATAATCAAATTGCCAATTTCACATCGACACCGGCGAGTGGATCATCCTCTTGTGACCACTAGAGGCTCATCCCCTAACTGCCCCTATGACCACCCAAGAAGTATCCCACCCGACAACGCTAATAATCAGAGTATCACAAAGGTACAGTCAAATGGTCCACCCTCCTGTGATCACCAATGGTCCATTCCCCATCCACCTTTGCAATCAACCAGGAA
>CAIGRN010079718.1:0-24490 GCA_903798345.1 Fraxinus anomala
TGCGTGTTGATTTGAATATAATATGCACTTTATCGGTGTAATATCTCCAACAACTCCTATGTTGGTTTATATTTTTGTATTTATTGGAATGAGATTTATCCCTTGACAATCCTTGTTATGAAAAGTAGCACAAACTCTTGTATACTAATTTATATTTTTGTACTTATTTAATGTTGAATTTATTCCTTAACAAAGCCGACTACAAGAATTAAATTGTATAACAAAATGAACCAAATGAACAATGGAAGGATACAGAAAGAGACAGGCTATCAGCTTTAGCTTTTCATGAAGTTTTAATAATTTTTGAGGTCACGCGTGCACTCAAAAATACATACAAATAGTGCATTGGACGGTTCTTAATTTGGCTACCTTTACCTTTACCTTTACAGTAAAGAATAAAGAAAATGTTTCTACCTAACTATAAACTGAAAAATGTAGGCTCTGCCATTTGAGTTCCAACTACCTTCAATTCCTCTTTATACCATAACTTTTCTATGTCCTTTTAGCCATTGCTAGTTTTTGCTGTGAATAACCTGATATAATTGTCATACCATTCAAAATGTCCATGATAACTGTATCCATTCGCAAAGAAGAAGAAATGCCAATTTTAATCGGTACCATCTCGCCGGCACAAATTTGAACAATTCATAATAGTTGTGTTCAGAAGCTTAGTAGTACTCAATGTGTAATTATCTCGAAGAGTCATGAGATAAATGAGTGCCCACAACATTCATTGAGAATTTTCTTGTGGACCCAAGCAAAGTTCGAGTAATTAGCGTGAAATTTCATATTAAACTTTCGTGATCAACAAAGCTTTTATTTTGCGCAATTAGAATAATAAGAACACGTTAACCTCGATACAAAGATTATGTGGAGTTTAATCATGCTATACACTTCCTTTGATTGCGAATCAGCACACAATGTACAGTGGTGAGGTGCCGTTTTGTGATTGCTTTTCTATTTATTATTATTGTCGAAAGTAAAGACTATGGTTTAATCCATAACATATGTAATTGAGATTTATGAATAGCCACGTAGAATTTTTCATTAGTAGATTAAATAGGGACTAACGCGCTAGTGAAATTAAAACAAAATGAATACTTAAATGACTAATTTAAAATAAAATTATAAAGTTCGATAATTAATAGTGTTGTCAAGCTTACTTCTTTGTTGGAATTCTACTCCACTCTCAGTGTATTTTCTTATTTATTTGATTTTGTTTTATTTCTAATTTTTTTACTTGCAAAATCCGTTTCAAAATCAGTGAAAATGCATTCTCATTGAGTGCTTGATCTACCTGGTACAATTTGAGTTCTTAATTTCTTCAAAGAATCTCTGTACTCCTGCAAAGTTTTTCCATAAATTAAATAATCCGTGTGCACTTCTACTTTGTTTATACAATACTTGAACAAAACAATCGGGTGGACAGTCAGACAGCAATAAAGTATAAACTAAAAAAAAAAAAAACTACCTAGTCAGCTTATGATTAGATAACGATAATGTTACCATTATTTGTACCATATACAATTAAAAATTTAAGCAATTAAAGAGAAAATAAATTTTATTTTCGATGCGCTTAGGTTCACTTTTTTCACGACTTCACATGTACAAAACATTTTTTATTATATAAATAAGTGGTGGTAAGATTTTAGTACTCGACTTGTGTATGTTCTAATAACATGTTGAACACCTCATCTAAAAGTTTAACTCGTTAGAGAGGGAATAAATTATTTACTTAATTATATCATCTGCGTGTCGCTTCATGTATTGAGATTCATATCTTCACCAAATGCATGACACGTGAATAGTTTTTTCGGACGAATGATGAGAATGAGATTACATGATATGTTTACTAAGGTGGATTGAATAGTATTAAAATATATATATATATTGTCCATCTACGAGGCGTACCCGTATTCTTTTGCAAAAATAAACAATATCAACCTTCAAGAATTACTTAAAAGCTTGGCTTCCAAAATTGGTTTTGACATAATAAAACACAATTTATTTCATACATAGAAACAGGAATTGTACATATTATCCCTGCAAAGCAAATCCACACCATCTCCTCCTTGCAGTAAAAATATTGCAAAAGGGAAGCAAACACACCCCCACTCCCACCCCCACTCAACAAAAAATAAAATCATATCACTATTTATCAACATCTATCTTCATATGATCTTGATATTCTTTTTACCAAGTCATTTCCACTTTTCACACAGTAATCCATGCTTGACGGAACAAGGGGTGCCTGTGATTTTCCATAAGAATTCCAGCACAATGCCTGCTGAATTCCTGCACATCCTGGGGTGGGTTTTAATTGGATATCAATTAGATCAACATCGATGCATGGAACGGAATTACTGCAGGCTAAATGAATTGGTTGCGCAGAATAAGTTCCTATTATTTGATCGAATTTGACTCCTGAAACTGCCACTGCTCCTGTTTGATTCTTGCATATGTTCTTGTCACAGTAGTATTGATCAATCATTATTGGGACCTTAACTTCTGAGAGTTGAATGTTGGAAAATGTCACGTTTTTTACTGATCCAAGACCACCCTACAACATAAAAAGATGAATAAGGAAATTTAGATAACATAAAATATAATTGGAATGAAGTTGACAGTTCTAGATATCATGTAAAATATTGTATAATTTGCTCATTTTCTGATTGACTTTTTTAGTATTAGTTCTCTCTAACTTAGAGACTAGGGTTTATCTCGTAACAATTGCCGCTACAGGTTTCACGGTAAAGCAGGGACGGATTTAGGGCCCGATCCAGTTCCCCCGTTAATTTTTTTAGGGTAAAAAAAAAATTATGTGTAAATTTATTTTGTGCTACGTATTAACCTGACTTGTAGTTAAGTCGTGGATCCGTCTCTGCTGTAAGGTGAAACAATAGTAAAAGGTGATCGCAATCTCAACATTTCAAAGTAGAGAAAAACTGATCTCCTAAAATCCATAGGAATATTAAGTTGATCCGTGATCGAGGAGATAAGGATAATTAGACTATAGACAGTCCAACATCTTTAGGTTCATAATCGTACCTGCCATGTCTTGATCCTTGCACCATAAAGAGTGTTTGCCATGACAATGTTTTCAACTTTGATATTTGAGACACATGCAACACTCTTGTCTTTCCCTAGTCCTCCTAAACTGTGGTTTCACGAATCAGTAATCAGTATTTATTCATCTCCCAAAAATTTCGATTTATCAATTTTAGATGTAATAATTACCTTATTCCATGTCCAGGGCCACAGCTAATATGATGGATATGAACGTTGGAGCAGCCAGTTTGTATTGATACACAATCATCTCCTGCCAGAAAAAAACAAGGCAAGTTAGAAGTTAGAACAGCAACTTTCTGTTTATCACCGATATGATGTCTGGAAATTTGGTATGCTCGACTGGATAAGATTCTATAGGATGAAAGAAAACAGGCATATGAGATAATTGTTCATTATCCTGTCCAATCACATATGGTGTAAATATTAAACAGGCCTGCATAGGTTCTTGACTGAAATTTTTTATGTCTTACCACATGCAATGTTGGAATGCTGGATTTCTACGTCTTTGGTATTCTGCAGGTGAATCCCATCAGTGTTTGGGCTAGTTTCAGGTGCAGAAATTGTAATGTTATTGATCTTCACTCCTTCAGAGTTGTCGAATTTTAAGTGACAAAGAGGACTATTTAAGATTCTAATATCGCGAACAGTGACATTGTAGCTAGCATAGAATCTTAAAACCTGTCATCAGCGAATAAATTCTATATCAAATTGTATCTTTTTCGCAAAAACAAATGAAAAGATGCAGAGTTCTGTGAAAGCAAGCTTCAAATGAAACTATAGGTTTGAGAAATTTCTTACAGTCGGTTTCATGTCCGGAATAATCTTGGATCTCTTCTTCTGTCAAACAATCATGATAAAGGAAAAAAAAAAATGATTAACAAGGACTATTTTCTCACCAATTTTCACACAAAAGATATGATCACATTTCCACAAACCTTCAAGGGATTTATCTGTGAAGAACTCCACCAATTAGAACCTTGCCCATCAACTATACCTGTACCTTGAATGGTAAAATTATATAGCCATTTGAAGTTTATCCACTGATACAAACTGGATTTTGACCATGAACCAACATTTGGAGGGGCCAAAATAGTCCCATCAATCTGTTTGGATTTCCATTAATTAGTACATTCTAATTAAGATAGCTTGTATAAACTTCCGAACAAAGAAGAATAAATTTCCTAATATTTTTCAAATGTAGTGTATTTTTTAAGAAGTGTTCGGATTTCTATGGAAAAAGGTTGTTTCCAGTTTTTTTTCTCTTTTTCTTCTCAATGAAACAACTAGCGAACGATACTCTGAAATTGAGTCTGTACCGCTATCTATCAGTGTGTACTTTGCTCGTTTTATAACTTCCGTTTCATTTATCATTGCTCTTTACAGCAGGGAATAGGGCTTAATTCGTTTCAGTTCACTGACCTGAAAAACTATTTTTGTCATGCAGGGGCCTTGAAGTGTTATGGGTTTGATGAGAAACTTAAATTCTGAAGGAATTTCTACTACAGCTCCAGTCACTTTGCAAGCACTTTTCCAGGCTGCTAAAAGTGCCTGTTTGGTTAGAACATTGAACTGATAGATTACACTCATGTTGAATATTCAATAGAAAAATAAATACAACATCAAATGTGTATATTCATATGCAATCTGCTTTACCTTGGAATCATCAGAAACTCCATTACCCTTAGCTCCGAATGACAAGATATTGAAAGTGGCCGACTGCTTTGGATACGCAACAGACGGTGCAGGAGCAGGAAAGTTTGCAACATAATTACCATTCCTTTGTTCATTATGCTTGTGCATTTTGCTCTTATCCTTATGGTTTTTCTTCGCCTCAACGGAAAATGCAGCGAAAACTATGAGCTGAAGTACAAAAATAAAAAGGAGAGAGGAAATTTTGTTTTTCTTCATGTTAGAACTTTTCACTTCCTTTTCTTCAATGAATGTTTTGCAGGCAGAGGCTAATGGCTGGTTGATGACTTTGAGGGACCACTTTTGTTTGAAACTGAGAATGAGGTGGCTATAAGTGACCGTTTATATAGTTGTACACTAGATCAGAAATAGCCCTACTATGGCTTCAAATAACAAATGTACCCCTTGTAATATATATATATATATATATATATATATATATATATATATGTTAGAATTTGGATGTGATCCGAATTCTTTATTTAAATAATTGAAAATTTTTAATCGAAGTGCACGTCAAGAGGAATTCAGTTTAGAATGTTATTGGAATCTTATTCAAGTTGAAATTCTATTTGGAAGTCCTATTGGGAGTTGAAATTTGTATTGGACTTGAAGATGTTGGAATTATGGACCGGGAAGAAAAGTCGCTACATTTTCGCTAGCCTACCGCTAGCTGGCCACTCGAACAACACCTGCAGGTTTTTTTCGAGACTTGGTCGCTTGCCTGGCGTTCGAGCGACAGGGTTATCCGGCCCAAATCCTTTTTTGCGTTTTAACACGTTTTTTTTACATTTTACTTCAACTACAACTCATCTATTAGGGTTTGGACGTCACCCTACATAGTTGCCTATATATACTTGGGTCTTCCCTAAAATTATATGGTGTGAGAATAGTGTGAGAAAAGTAATTATTAACTTTTAGGATCATTGTAATATTTCTCCATCTTCATTATTTGTGGTACAATAAAATCTCCTAATTCATCTATCATATTTTCTTGTCTTCTTTTATTCTTTTGCTTACGATTATATACTTCATTATTGTGTTATATAACTTCAATATCTCAATTCAGTGGTTAGTTTCATATCAAGTGACAATACGTGATCATTGAATTCCCCATCAATTAGTATCTAAGATTTTGAGCATAATTAATACAACAAGCGGTATTAGAGCGATTTTGGTATCTTGTTTGTTTCACAACAATGTGTGTGTGTGTGTGTGTATCATTTTGACATAAGATTCTGAGCATCAAGAGTCAAGAGACTTAATCTCTCTCATTGTTCATACTCAGCATCTTTTCTAATGATAAGTAGCAGAATGACTAGATATTTGCTCATTCCTCTTTTGTTAGTGTACTCGTGATATAGTTCCTATTTGGTAGTGATTAAAATCATATTTTTAGTGGATTTTGATAAAAGTTGATAAAATGTATAGTTAAAAAGTTATGAATTTCATTAAATATGTAGTTAAAATTAATTGTTGACTTTGACTTAAATAAGTAATAAGATTTTAATCCCCACCCAATAGAAACATGGTACTCTTTCCAACTAGTACTATGATATGGCATACTTATATGTCGTGTACTGCTCATGATATGCAGTACATTAAAAGGATGAACTTGTAATTCATTTTTATGAGACTAATAATATATTAAATGAAATCACAAACAAGATTTTTGACGTTTCCCTCAATATGAAAGCTACCTTCACTTGTTAATGCAATTTTCATCGTAATGGAAATGAAGAGTACAATTTTCTCAACCTTCTCACATGCAACATCCTTGCATTAAAAATCCTTTAAATTGTAGGAATTTTAGGACTGCTTCGTGTATGGAATACTCAATACAGTATCCAACAATAAGACTAGGCAATATACCCAATAACATGTCGATGTGTGATCTAAGGTGTAAGCGTTCACAGCCACTAGGCTTCACACATACTTCGACTACATTGCTAAGATTAGCGATAGCTGAACAACTTGATTAAAATCGTGTTTGGCTATTTTGATGTGTCCTTCTACGGAACATTTGCCAATTACAAGAAACACGAGAAAAAAATTGTCAATTGTCGTATCCAATCTTATACAGTCCATTGTACCATACAAGAAAGTTGAACTCTAAACCATGGTTAATAACTAATAATGCAGAACTTTATTGTTTGTGCCCAACTATTCCTCTTTACAGTACTTAAATGTGTTTTATTTGAACAATAATTTGCAGTTTATCTTTTTAATTATAGGATCATTGTTGGAAAGTCAGTTTCCTGTCCATCTGCTTGTGCAAAGTTCTTAAATTTTAAAGGGCATGCTTATAATAGATTATCCATTAATTAGGACAGTGGAAGTTACAACAAAGAATCAATAGGAAAAGTTTAGATTCTATAGCTGTCTTTTCTGTATCCTATGTAAATAAAATTTGTCCAACTTTTTTAAAGGGAACCATGTTTAATCGCATATACAAAAGGTGCCGCCACAAAATAAAAAACAAATTGTTTAGGCTTCTGCCACCAATTGATTAAGCAACAAAAAGGAGGTATATAAACCCGAAAATTAGTCGCAGAAGTTGAACACCTGGGTATCAAAAAAAAATAGTTTGTTAAACTAGACAGGACTCAACACATAAGAGACGAAAGATGCAGAATAACTTCTGTACATTATCTTGTTTATCATTGTCTATTTTCACATACAAATTGACCGAGTTTTCATGCTCAAAACTGGGTTTTTGCTTATTTAAAACACAGTAAGCTACTTAGTTTGAGCTTATGATTGAACACCTACCCATCCACCTAGTCATGGCAAATGAGCAGAGCCAGCTCACAAGCTCGGCTTGATAAGATGACGAACAGAGTCCTAGCATTCACATCTTGATGCTTTATGAAAATTATGCATGTGCCTAATCCTTCTTGATCACGGCCTAATCCTTCTCGATCACGACTAGTCTTGTCCTATTCAGATCACAAAAAATACCATAAAAGAACAATTGATCTTCCTATTTCGTCAACCAGAGTCAAATCCAGCAAACTCATCGAGTAAAATCAAGCAAACAACACCCATATGTGAGGTTTCCACCGTGTTATGCAAATTCTTATATGTTCGGGTTTTGATCAACCCTAACCTTGTAACTCGAGTTTTTAAATAATGCTGTTCAATAGAAATGAAGGATTCAGGGGACTACAATTCAGACTAATCAAGCATTACATGAACCCTCAAGTGTCAGTTGACAATGGACAATTAATCCTCCATGACCACCGAACAGGAAAATTTAACAGTTTCACAGGATTTGCAATTAATACAATAATCTGAATTAATCAATCATCGATGTCTAACATACAGAAGAAAATTTCCAGTCCAGATTTTTTTCCCCTCCTGCACCAGTATGATTAAGCAAAAAGGAAACTATACGAGAATCTCTCGCAACCAAGCAAATCATACTTTCGAGTATCTGTGATATTAAGGATTTACATGCTCCCTAATAAACTGCTCTAACTGAGAGATGTCACCAGTCAAACCAGATGCTTCTGCAACTGTAACTTTGTTATGGCACTGAGAAAATGCGAAGGCTTCTCCAGGTACCCCGAGTGCGTATTCATTGGCAATATCTGCTGAAGATAGTGCTGTTCTTGATGATCGAAGCTTGTCACCGAGTCAAAAAGGGGTCAATTTATTGGCTTACTGTCACTTGCATACAGAGGAACATAATTTTATTGAATAATAGCATACTCCGAAACAGAACTTGAAACTTTAAGAGAACCACAAATACAAATGGCTGTCAAATATTGCTTGTTGTAAGCAGCACTAAGCTACATTCATCTGTCAAATATTGCTTGTAATATATGAACTAGAAATAGGGCTGAGAGTCTAAGACAGAAGTTCTAAGCTACATTCATCTGTTATATCTGCTATTGTAAACCAACAGAATGACACCTTTAACTCACAATATCTGGGTATGAATAAACAAAACCTCTTTCACCTTCTAGGTTTTTCATCGTTCTCTAAATTTGCTTATAATCAAATTATGTCACTGTGTTTCAATGGAGTATTGGATTGTGTTACTTTCATATGTTCAGACCAACATCATTGATTTTGATTTATTGTTAGGCACCGTCTTTACCATGTCCCAAGCGTGATCACTTTTAGTTTTACCATTTCCTATTTATGAATCATTTTGTAAACATCTACACTGACATTTCATTTAATTATGCCTATTTATTTCATATATCAGTCCATGATTGTGCAACATTCTGTTAATAAAATGTGGCTTGTTCAACATACTCCAATGAAATGTTTACACAGAACTCTAAACCACTCAACTTACAACCTAACTTTCCCTCTTAGAAAAATCATTAAGCCACATTAGATGATTGGGCCTTTAGAAGAAAAGTTCATTTACAAAGTTTCGACATTCTTCTACCTGCCTTCTCCTGCTGCTGAAGTGGAACTCTACGAACTTATTGAATTCATTCTAATATTAGTTAAGATAATAACTAAGTCAGAGAAATAACTTGGCTGTTGGTTTTTATGCATATACGATGTACTTTTAGTGAGTCACAAAGTAATGAGCATTGGACATCCTCAAACTAATCATAGAAGGAAAAAAAAGGCTAATTAGCATAAAACATCCCTACCTTTAGGGTTGATTTTGGAAACCGTCCCTACCTTTCATTTCTTGACATTTATACCCTTACCTATCACTTTTCGTGTGCAGAACGTCTTTTTCATCATATTTTGACCATTTTACCCTCCATTCAAATAAAACAAAAAGAAAAGAAAAGAAAAATTAAAGAATTAATTGCAGTCATGCTCCCAAATTTTTAAAAATTGCAAATTAGTCCAAAATCCTTAAAAAAAATAATTAAAAAAAAAAAAAATCTCTCTCTCTTGTTAAAACATTAAAAAAAAATTTATACTCTTGCAAGCCTGTGTACTCTTGAAATCAAGTGCAGGTAACACATACTACGAAGCTGCACGACAAGTTGGTAAGAACTCAACAGCATCCACCACAAAAACAATGCCTGCTGCTTGAGGCAAGAACTCTTCTAATTTGGACCGAAGACGGGAATGCCCAGTTACATCAACAACATGAACAGGCTTTAATTTGCCCTTCTGCAACGTAACCAAAAATAGGGTTTGGATAGACAAATCTTACACCTGACTTCTGAAAGGAAATGTGGCAAGGACAAATGGATTTAATATATTTCAAGGACAAGTCTTGGATGAGTACAATTAAACATAGTAGGGGGTAACAACAAAATCCATTTTACTTAACATTCTTAATGGCTTGTGCTAATTACGCATGCTAGTCAAAGGACACACAGAATATAGGCAAGTTGTCAGTAAAAGAATGCATAAACTTGGCCGTATCAGAGTGTAGTATAAAAGTGCCTTCATTAGGTTCCATTGAGGTCACAGTACCCTGATGAGATGAACCATCTCGAAGCTAGTACAGGCAATATATGATGTCTTCTAGTTGGATTACACCATGAAGTTCATGCTTGTTTTAATGTGTCCAAAATTATCGGTCACCATATCCATTTTTTTTATGCGTACCTGGTAAAAAAATAATGGTTTTCCCACTTCCACCAAGTTCAGTTAGCACAATGGTATTAGATGATCTACGCTTCAACAATCGACCTGCAGAATCACAAAATGTCCTTAGAAATCGCATTTAGCCTTCTGTAAGAGACAGGCGTTAAAGG
Organism: Fraxinus anomala; assembly: GCA_903798345.1. NCBI lineage: Eukaryota > Viridiplantae > Streptophyta > Magnoliopsida > Lamiales > Oleaceae > Fraxinus > Fraxinus anomala. The sequence goes on from CAIGRN010079718.1 coordinate 10,449, forward strand.
GGGGGAAAAAAAAAGTTGTTGAACATATAATGTGAAGCCTAAGACTAGAAATTGATAAACCTTGTGAATTCAATAAAAAAATTATTGAGCCCCGTTTGGTACAGATTCTTTATAATTAATTTTCAACGACACATTCTCCCAATAAAATGATTTTACAAGTGAATCCATAACTTTTTCATTACATTTTAACCACACATTTTCCAAATAAATCATTTTTCACAAAATCTATTCTCCAAGAATCTACGTCAAGCGGCCCTTAAATATATTTTATTAAATCACACCATTAATAATCTTCGCAATTCCTCCCCAACTCCTCCCACCTAAAGTTAAGGTTATAAAATAAAAAAGAGAGAGAGGGTGAGAGAGAGAGAGAGAGAGAGAGAGAGAGAGAGAGAGAGAGAGAGAGAGAGAGAGAAGAGAGAGGGAGGGGGAGAGAGAAGANACTCAATATTTATATATAGCTGATATTATCTAACAGATCAAAGAGAACTTTCTCTCTTTTTGAGTGAGAGAAAGAGACGAGAGAAATACAAAAAACACAGAGAGAGAGAGAGAGAGAGAGAGAGAGAGACGAATGAAATTTTTGTTATGCTTCACTGAGCATTAACCAGAAAAATCTGGCACACATCCATTGTCCACCATGAAATTATCTTTAGCAAAAGTACCGTGATTAATGATTTAGCTTATGTATTCAAAATTCAAACCTTCCAGGGGAAGAGGACAAAATATCAGCTAATATATTGCTTTTCCTACCAAATTATCTGCTCTTTCACTCAAGATGACTGCCAAAATATTCATTATCATGTGGCTCATCATGTCAAGATATACTCAAAAGTGTAAGGAGAAGTAAGCAACGGAAAGCCCAGGATTTAATCAGTGGAGGCAAAACTCCATTTAACCAAGGTCTATGTATCCAACAATGCATACTAAGAATTACGTAAAATCGAGAAATTGCAACACAAAGTCACCAACTTTATCACTGTAAGTAAGAAACTCAGAAAATCTCGCTGAACCGAAATTCAATATCCCAACAAAAAATAATTAACGATGCGTTAAATGTAAATTCCAGAGATCTTCAAATTTGCATTAAAAAAAAACACTTTATCCATCACTCTTTTATACAATTACTCCAATGGCTACCCAATTTTGAGTTAAAGAGAAAAATGCTAAACGACATTGAATCGAACTTCACCTGGTTGAAGGCTCCCGCTGGGTGATTCGAAGATTCTTAAATTTTTGCAGATTAAGAAAATCCCTAAAATTAAGATATTTGGAAATGATGGATCATCGGATCCAAATGTAACCGTTAATTTAACCCGTTTCTTCAAAGCCTAAAAACGGGTTGTAAGTTAAGGGTCGGATAATTGCTCGTAAAACTCTTTTTTCTCTCCTTTGCTTTTCGAAAAAGTAGAACTTTAGATTTAAAAAAATAAAATTGGAAAATTACAGTGGAGGTCCCAATCCTTTAAACTTGCAGCAGATGATACTGAAACTTTTTATTTTCGTGACCACAGTCCCAAACCTTTCTCTTAAACTGCAGCCGAAGTCCATTAGACAGAATTCGTCCATTAATCTATTAGTCAACCCAAAAAGTTGAAATTTTGACTCAACTTGACAAATTAAGTGAAGGATAAAATGTTAAGCTTACATTCTTTATAGGAATAATTGTAGCAAGTCTCAAACCTTTAAAATATTAATAGATTTTTCATAAACATTTGATTTGTTGCAATTGTCACCCTAATATTTTCAAATGTTGCAGGTGAAGTTTTTTTGGATAGTTTCCAAATTAACTTTGACCATATTTTTAATATTTTAAAATATGACAAAAGAGTAACTTTTTATTTATCACATTAAATAATTAAATAAAAAATAAGCAAAAAAAAACACACACATACACACAATCATCTTTTTCCTCTCAACCCTCACCCACCCCTACCTTAAATCCAAAATTCACACCCACCACCGCCACTACCATTAAAGTAAAAGATAAAATCCATTAATAGTCGGAGATCAGCAAAAATAGGTTTTTTCCTTTAACCACTCAGTGATAGTCGGAGTTTTCAGACTAATCAGAGAGCCATAACAAGAAAAATGTCGTCTTGTTTCACTGACAAGTTCAACCAAGGCGATTCTCCATCTGCCAATTTCACTTACTCCTTCGACAATGGTTATATCATCTCAGACCCATCTCAGCAATTCGACTAGTTTTCGAACGTCACGAAATTAGAGTTGATTGTCGACACCTTATCTCCTCTACCAATTTACGTTACCACAAGCGCATTCTCCTCCAATCCACAAGATTCCTCTGCCAATTTACGTCTCCACCTCCATTAAAGTAAAAGATAAAATCCAAAACAAAAGGGAGAAAGAGTCTAAAGTTTGAAAGCAAAGCACCAGTGCAAGGACTTTTTGCTATAGTTGTGTAAGCGAGTGAACCTATTGAGGGATTTTCCAATACTCAAATATTCAAACAAGTAAGCGAGCATAAGTTTTTTGGGAAGCAAAACTTGAAATTAGTCCTATCAATAATCCAATGATATATTTATCCTCATATGCTTCTGGAGATGGAGGTGGAGGTGGAGGTGGAGGTGGAGGTGGAGGTGGCGGGTGTGGATTTTGGGTTTGAGATGGGGGTAGGGGAGGATTGAGAGGAAGAAGATGATTGTATGTGTGTGTGTATTTTTTTTTCCTATTTTTTATTTAATTATTTAATGTGATAAATAGAAAGTTACTTTTTTATCCCTTTTTAAAATATTATGAATAGAAACTATCCAAAAGGGACCTGCAACAATTGGAAATATTATGTGTGACGACTGCAACAAATCAAACGTTTGATAAACGTTTACTAATATTTCAAAGTTTTGAGACTTTTGTTGCAATTATCCCTTCTTTCTATAATGAAACAATTAAACTAAATAAATGAAAAATATTTCATCTTCTCCAAACCCCATCCCCGCCCCCACACTCTTTGCCAAGCTCAAAGTGGTTGATGAAATTATCGGAGAACCCATCCATAATCTCACACTCACTCCCTTCAGGTATAGTGGGCAAAGCCATGTCGCCTCGCGAGCAAGGCCTTAATATGCTTAGCTGTTGATGGTGCAGGAGAATTCTTTAATGCACTAGGCAGTGGAGTCTGGCTGAAAAATGGGAACTTGGATGTCTTCCCAGTTGAGGAATTGAGTAGAGGCTCATTGTTTTCACTTGGGATATTATTAGAGAAATTTTTTGGGGACTGTTTTCAATGAAAAAATCCCATAGAATTAAGACCCCGGTTATATAAAGATTCAAGAAAATAGGTGAAACCCAAACGTTAAAAGTAAACTTATGAACTTGTTATCAAGCGGGGAAGAAAGTAAAAAACAAAAGAGGGGGTTGTCTATGTGTTTTAGTTTTGAGTTTTGAATTCATTTTAAATTTTGTATTTTGATGTTCATATTGAGATCGTTGAAAATGTGTTTTTTTTTTTTTTTGACATTTTGAAAAATTATTTTTAAAAATAAAAAAATTGAAAAACTTGTTTCCCCTCCCCCTCCTCTCTCTCTCTCTCACAAGGAAGCCCACCGCGTGAAAACAACCCAAACGCGTTTGAAAATTTTGGTTTGATTATAATTGAAAACCCCCAAAACGATAAATTTGTCGTTTTGGATTTTCTTTGAAATTTTTTAACTTGTTTTAAAAAACGGATTTTCGAAAATAGGAAAGAAAACGCGTTTTCACTGTTTTGAAAAATCGAAAATAGAAAACGACTTAAAAACGGTAAAGAGAATATGTCCTAAATGAATATGGAAATATTAATTTGAGCAAGTTAAACTTGAACTAGAGGCGGACCATGTTATAGTTCGGTTCAGTACGACCCAAATCTAATTGGAATGTTCAAAAAAAAAAATTAGTGGTACCCCGATTTCTAAAAATCTAGCCTGTTTTCAATTCAAATCCAATCAATTTTTTTTTAAAGAAAAATACATAATTACAAATGTTTCAAAATATAATTTCAAAAATAAGAAACTTGTAAAAAAAATTTAAAATCAAGTGATCACATTTTGTGACCTATAATTTGACTAAAACATATCACGATTACAATAACACAATTTTTTGTCACATTCACAAATCAAACATTTTTATGTCACAAATTACCAAATTAACCAATAAAAATTATATATTTAGTCAAAAATAATATATATTTATATGTCACATGTTATCAAATTAATTAGTCACAATTAGTTTTCGTCTCACCCTACCTCATCACATCCCACCCTTCACCATTGTTGGCACCACCAAAATGTGTTTTGGGTTTTATATTATAAATTTAACTTTTTATTTTAAAAATACATTTTCAAAAAGACCAGATCAAACAAACTTCGAATATTTTACAAAACTGAAAACAATTTGAAAATAACATATCAAACGTCTCCTTATTTGTTTAGGCAATTCTATTTTCAATTCCATTATAAAATCTCTATAATTTTTTCTTTCTAATATTTCTATTCGTATACAATTCCTATTGTGTGCAAGCTTAAACATGATCACATTTTGCTATTTAGTAGGACTTGCTTATGAAAAATGTGTTAAATATTTATCTCATGTTTAACAACAGTTCTTTCTCTGAAGCTTATTTTCAACCACACATTCTCACAATAAAATATTATGTACATAAATTCAATACTTTTTTCTTACTTTTAAACATATATTCTTCAAAAAAAAAAAATCAATATTCTAATACTCATTTTTTCAAAAAAAAAATTATTTTAATGGTTGTCAACAAAACATTAAACAGCCTGCACCTGTACTTCCATTTATGTCCCCTCCTATCATGCATTGTTCCTCAACTCTCTAGTCCTTGTTTGAAAGAGATTAAAATTAAATTTTTAGCAGATTTAGTTAAAAATTTAATGAAATATATAATTAAAAATAATTATTGATTTGATAAAAAAATAATCTAGATTTCAATTTCTATCAAACACGTGCCTAATAAAGTGTCTTGTTTTGGTCAATGCAAATATGGAATTTAGGACTTGAAGCAATAGTATTATTATTTATGTAAATTTCCCTTGACTTGAAGCAAAAGTAGTGTTATTTCTGTAAATTTCCTTTGTGTAATCCATCACCTAGCCAAATTTTATTACTATGGACTTGAGCAACTATAAAGTGAACCGGTCATCCAATTCCTTACTAGTACCCCAGAAGAATTTGAGAAAATTACCTAAAATCCTACATCTCAAGTTTACAATTCAAAAACCAGGAAATGAAGTTTAAATTTCAATAATCAGGTGGTAAATACGAATTTTTTAATTTTTAAATAAATTTATTATGATAACCGTTTATTAGATGATCTACTTAGACATGTTTAATTTTATCTTCATATATACAGTTACCCATTTATCTCTCTTAGTAAAACCACATCTCCATCTCTCTCTACCATTCACGAAACTTTCGCTATCTCTACAATACTAGATCACAGTTAGAAACCAATCTTACACTCAGATAACAGCATAATACTCCTTTATACAACTCTCAATCGCACACCATTATCACGGAGATTCATCGTGAAATAACCATATTACATTTTAGCTTCGACCATAGTCATATTTAAAATGGTTAGAACTCGTAATGTTGATGTGAAGATAAGGAGAAGGATAAAAGAAAGAAGAAGTATGTTGTCTAAGATTCTTTTTCACCAAAGAGAGTGAAATTGTTGGCCTTTGGAGGGGAATCTATGAAGAAGGTGAAATATGATTTTGTGACCTGATTTGTGAAATTTGTGACCTATTTTTTTAACTAATTTACGACATAATTTAGGTATTTTGTGACCAAAATATCATTTTGTGACATATTCTGAGTATTTTGTAATTTGAAGGGTTTGTAACTTGTGTTGTGTACTGTTTGATCGATTACCATTTAAGTGAACTGAAGATGTTTTGTAAAGTGTGTTGGATTGTTTGCAACTGAAATACGTGTTTTGACTGTCTACTATTTTGTATTATGATTTTGGAGAATTTGTGACCAAATATTTATGATCTGAATATGGGTATGCAGATCTCAGTTACACGTTATGTATTTGTTGAAGGTCACAATAACATATATGATATTACAATTTGTGCAGGACTATAAATATTTAATAAAACTAAGGAATTGGTTCTTTGGGAAGATCACTAAAAGTTTAATACAAAGCGTCTCACACACTTAGTGATAAAGTTCACTGCTGCCCAGAGGGACATTCTAGAAAGCATGTGTCTCTTACTACATGCATTATAGAGAAATAGTTGTGTAGCCACAGTTGATTCACTATGTCTTGCTACGAGAGGTGATGCAACCTAACAAGCAAGAAATGTGGTTCAACATAAATATGAGATATATTCAATTCTCCATTGCTGAATTTTGTTTGGTCAATGGATTGCGATACGTTGGGGCCAATGGTCAATCAATGTTAGATGAAAATCGTCTGTAGTGAAGGATACATATTTCAGGGACTTCAAAGTTGCCACAATTAAAGATGTCAAAAGAGTCTTTCTTTCACTGGATGATGCATCTGATGATGATGTGGTTAAGATTAGGATTATTTATCTTATAACCTCGTATCTATTTGCTACATTATACTCAAAAGTGGTAGATCAATATATATTTGCACTTGCAGACGATTTTACTACACTTGAAATATTCCATTGGGGCATATATTTGTTTGAAACCACATTATCATCATTAAGGAAGGGATTAGCAAAACAAACAATCCACTATAGATTGACAAGTTTTTTTAATGGCTTTCCAGGTGTGGCTATATGAGTGCATTCCTGCATTGGACGAAAATGCGGCTACAAGAATTTGTAAGAAATATCCATGAAAAATGAATTGGAATGCGCATAAACACCCTTCAATTGCAATGTTGGAGGACAAATTGTTTAGAAGTAAGAATGTAAGTTCTTAAATACGTTTTGAATTGTCATTTGGTTTGTTATACATATTTAAGATATGACATATGCTCAACATTTTCACATCATAAGTCCAACAGTTTGTGATAAAATGACATTAATCCATCTAAACTAGAGCTCATGATGCCCTACATGACATGTCCGAAATATGAATTTTAGATATATTATGACATGAAATATGATTGTGACTAGAAATAATATAATGTGACTTGAATTATGAATATCATGTTCGCAAAGTCACATATCTCTTATGACTGTAAGTTGAAATATGTGATTGTGACTTTCCTTCAGATATATTGTGATTTGATTTGTATCATTGTATGTTGTGTACGATTGACAAATGTGTCGTGCTTGAAGTCTAAATAGCCACATCAGAACATTAGGAGCTCTAAAACTCAAATGGGCACAAGTTAGTCTACTCACCCACTATCAAAGGTACATGTTGAAGATCTAGATGATGATTTTGTGGATCCACCACCACAAAGACAAAAAGGGACTGCTAGTTCTAGCTCTCCTGCTTAGCCTCTTACTGTCCATCATCCTGATTGTTCATGTGTCGAAGAAGTAATTTCATTGTTTACAAACTTAAGAAGCTATTTATATACAAGCCCACTAACTAATTTTTTTTTAGGAATGTAGTCGACTAAAGTAGATGATGGATGAGTAAATAACCAAGCTTCAAGTCGATAACAAAGGGCTAAAAGATGAACTTTTGTCGATGAAGTCACAACTTTTTGACACGAATGATACAGTGCGTCATTCGAACAGTTATTTGAAGCTCAATGAGGTCATTCGGAGTCAGAATGTGTTGAAAAATGGCATGAGCGACATTAGTTCATCTCTTAAATCTTTTGTTGAATCTATGTCTGAAATTTTATCTTCGGTGATGGATGAAGTTCAGACAAAGTTGAGTGGTAAAGATAGTTCGAGGCAACAAGAGACAAACACTTATGATGTGATTGAAAGAAAGGACAAGGGTTACATTGAACTTGAGCCAAAACCTAATGATGTGGTTGGAAAAAAAAAACAAGAGTCACATGGAACTTGAGTCTTCACATGAGTTCCATGATAACTACATTCTCCAATCTCCTTCATTTGATCTGGGTGTTAGCTCTACACAGAGTCCTAAAGGCACTGATGATGCATTCTTTGCTAGTAAAGAAGTGCAGAAGCAAATTGATGAGGCTATTGCACTCGCGCTAGAGTCTACTATCTTTACACCGAAGAGGTCAGCTTAATGAAACATTTAGAATTTCATTTTATAAATTCAAACTGATTATTCATACACTAATTCAAGAACCTTTCTTTTTATATTTTCGTTAAGGTTGATCCACATCATGCTGCAATTGGAGTGAAATCTGGAAACGTTGTGCTCCAAAATTATTCGAAGGGAGTTGATAGCTCAAACTTGAGTTCATTCCAGAATTGGTTTGACAAAGGATACAAGCCCAGGAATAGGTACATTAAATGTAGATTACAAGTGTGACCTGTTATTATGTTATGTGACCATAGCAATGCTGGTCGCAATCTTATTCATTTGTTTGATGAGTGCATACACATGTGTGTAGGGTAAAGTTCAATGAGACAGACAATGTAATAAGTCCTCAATTTGTGTGTGGCAATGTCCCTGTTTACCATAAACTTGGTGGCATGTGTTGATCTATTCTAATTCATCATTAAGTAGCACGGTACAATATTACCATCATTTTTTAACATATGCATAATAGATCACATCACTTATGTATGTTCGTTGTTATTACAACACTTGGATGTATGTTTTCATTACTTAAGACAACTTGCCAAGTTTGGTGAAGATGTGAAGATCAAGGCAACAACTACAGACTATATATTCGATATGGCAATCTGAACATTATACTACAAATTTTTTTTCAAGACCCAAACATTGTGAATGAGAAGGATGACCTAATCAAAACCATCAATGGTGAACGATTATCATTTAATACTACTTGGAGAGAAGTTGAATCCGTGTTGACTCCAATTATGCTCACAAATCATGCTCATTGGATGTTAGGGTGGCTTGACATTAATAAATGTGTCCTGTACATATTCAGTTCAAGTAACAAATCGTACCAGGACAATAAGGTCCGTGAAAGGATATTACCGCTTATGAAGATTCTTACACATATGTTGAAAGTGGTCAAACTGTAAATGGAAACTAGTGATGACAAGGGTAACATATCCAGGGAGCTCCAAATTAATGCTGTCAGTGGTTTACCTCAACAACAAAATGGGTAAGTTTCATTATGGACATTACAAGTTTTTGTCAATTTTCATCAATATTTTGTAGTTAATTATAGTTCGTCTACTTTAAATATTACATGTATGATTGTGGTGTTTTAGCATAAAGTATGCACAATATTTGTTGCACAATAATCTTGCCAAAATGTCAATATCATTTGATGCTAGGAATGCCAAGCTTGAAATTGCAGCGTTGATGTTCAAAAAATACAGATAGGATTTTTTTGGAGAAGGTAGACAATTAAGGCAGTTGGAAGGGAAAATCGAAGTCACAAGACTGAACTAATGTTGATGGAATTATTTTTATGATGGATTAAGTAGGTTGATAGCTATTCAAAATTAGACAAACATATGTTTTTATGCTGGGGTTGATAGATGTCATCTCTATCTTTGTAATATGTTTTGGAATTGAATGCAAATTTGTTTTTCTCAAGTAGTTGGTATAATAAAGGTAAAAATATTGGTCTTTATGTGAATGCTTTTGTTTATATCATCTGAGTATTGATCTTTATGGAGGTGAAATTTCATATTTGTATGTGTCTGAAAAAGTTATAAATGATCACATATGGTTAATGTGTTACATAACTACAGATCACAAATGGTCACAAATAGCAACAGTTATGTTACTTATCACAAATGGTCACATATGCTTAACATGTAGGATTACACATGTTATAGTAAACATATACTTGGTCACATCTAGCCAAAGATGACATTTAGAGTTAGTTTGAACACACAACAAGTCAAATAAATTCGAATTTTATTCATAGTCGATCACAGACAACCGCAGTAAAACAAAAAACCTATAACTTATTATCGTCATTTTGTGCTAGAACTAGGTCACAATCATCATAAATAGAGTCACAATCAGTGTCTGGTTACACAACTCTTTCCCAAAAGATGTGACATCTTAAAATGTAATCTAAGCTCTGTGCATAAATATGTCAACTCATATAATCCAAACAATACACAGTTTGGCAATCAAAAGAATCAATTTGCAATTACAAAGAATATTCTCATGTAAAAAAAAATTACACTGAACTATTTGAATTTCTTTGGATGTTTCTTTGCTCTCAATTTTCCCTCGTTCTGGTTAAGTGGTACTATGTTCCTTTAACTAACACCATGTTTCTACATGTCCGACTATTGTGAGCGAATTCACCGCATCTCTTGTGATCTCTCACACACTAGCTTCTTCATCTTCTCAATAGGGCGACCAAAACGTCTCTTTTGGTTTGGAGTCTTTTGGCAAAATCCATTCTAATTTATTACCTACAAGAAATACTATCTCTTTATAGGTATTCATATATGCATCTCGTGTACTACAACCAAACAAAAGTCGTACACATCCAGCTTCAATTTTGTAAACACTGCCGTACATGTGGATAGGAAAGTTGATCTACTTGAAACATTCTACTACATATATGTAGAGTTATATCAATCATGTATAATGAAAAATCATCCCTTACTTCAAATAAAGTGTGACTTGCAGAGAAAACCTGAAAATAAAAAGTATTAAGAGTTATACCTGTGACCAACATAATAGACATATTTTCCTGTCTTTATCTTTGGATTTCTTACATTATTGCTCATTTCCCTCAGAAGCTTCTCATATATGGTTACAAACTTCATGAAAGTTCCATGTGTGTTACCCTATTCTTGTAAAATCAAGATTGGACTGTTTGCTGCAATAATTCTAGAAGTGCACAAATAGGGTAATTCTTTGCCGTCTTCATGACTGCATTTACAGATTCAACTATGTTTGACATCGTGATAGAGTATCTATTCACTGGCATGCGCAATCTTGACCATTTTTCATATACAACATCCACCTAAAAATAAATTTAGTTTTATATAATATATTCAAATGTATGTAACAACAAGTCACATAGGGTCACAATTAACACTGAAAATGTCACTTTTTCTCAGTATTATTACACAACATGTCACAGATGGTCACATTTATAAAATATTTCATGTTTCAATTGCAAATGAGATCACATACCACATATCCCCTGATATTTTCATTCATTGAGTCCAACTGTTGCAATTGGTATTCAAACTCGTCCAATGTGTACGCTCTAACTGCAGAGTTGAATGCATGTGTTATGTTGTGACCTGAATGGGTCTTCATATTTCTAAGCAAATGGAACGAATAGATCCCGTGCATTGCCCCATGAAATACAACTTCAGTTGCATTCCTTATACTATTATGTCTGTTTGATACTATACACAATCAGCTATTGATCTGTATGCTCTCTTCAATATGTAAAGAAACCATGTCCATGACCTATCATTTTCATTGTCCCCAATCCCAAATGCTAGCACGAAGATACTGTTGTTTGCATCTTGTGTACACGGGGTGAAGAGCGTACCACCGTAGTGACCATTTAAATATGTGGTGTCGACAACAATAATCGGCCTACAATATTTCCAACCAACGATCGATGCACCAAAAGCCATAAAATAATATTTAAATATGTCCAAATGATCTATTTCTATTCTTGTGACTGTCTCTATGTTCATCTGTTGTAGTATATAGAAGTAAGAAGGCAGCAACTGAAATGATGTCGTTGGATAACCTCTAATCAACTTCAATGCCTATTCACGTGACCTTCATGCCTTCATGTAATTCACTGATACTCCATATTTATGTAACATGTCATTCGAGATCTCATTAGGAGTGTACACTGTACGTGAAGAAGTGTATTTGTGTCTAATGCAATTTGACACAATTGAGCTAGATGCTTGCAAAACAATGTTCATCAAGCATGTGTGACCATTACACATTTTTCCGATCTTAAATATTTTCGTTTCTCCCAAACGTGAATATCTAAATATCCAATTGCAATCACTATGTGAACACTAATATGTGAGCCTTCTTATATGATCTAAATATCTTATATTCAAACTTGTTTTGTAGAGGTGGCAATGGGTCAAGCCGGCTCGTCTACCATTTTGGGCGAGCTCGGCTCGTGCCCCGAGCTTGCCCAAAATGGGTACTCGGCACGCTTTTTTTTTTAATACTAAAAGTGAGCGTTGTGTCAACCTAAAAAAAATATATATGTATTTTTAAACATTTTTTTAAATATATATTTTTCAAAATATTTTTATTTTTTAAAATAATAACAACAAAAAAAAAGAAGATAAACCATCATCCTTTATCCGGGTTTGGGTATGGCTACTTCAATAATTAAAATTTCGAGTAGGCGGAGTTAAAAATTGTACACGAACAACTTGCTACGTGTACAAATTTTTTTTTTAAAATTATAACGGTATTAAAATAATTTTTTTTAATAAATATAGTTAAATTAAATATCACTTACTTGACTACATGCAATTTCGACATATTTATTTTACAGTCCATAATGAGCGTCTTCTCAGTCCTTCACGCATATTAATGCTTTCAAAATATCTTCTTTTAGTCAAGACTCCGAAACTACAGTGCTAACATGAGGTGTTAGTAGATCTTTTGTCATTGTCGAAACTACTGGCCATCGACGTTCATACCTTCACTAGAAATCAATTACTTCTTCTGAAGTTTTCCTAATTGCATTGGTACTAGGCATATTATGATTAAAGTAATCAATTAATTCTACAGGCAACGCATTTGAACTATTACTCGATGTTTGAGTACATGCAGTGAAAGACAAACTGCTACTACTACTAGAGGAACCACATGTATATGTAGTTGAATCATATCTATAGGAGTTCATGCTTTCAAATAAATTTAAAACTTCAGCGTCGTCATCTGTTATACGAGTGGGATAAGTAATATGTGTACCCATTCGTGAAGCATATAATTTATACATTTCATGAATGCCTTGAAATAAATTTAAAATTTTAGCGTAGTCATCTCCTATATTAATGGGAGGAGTAGTTGTAGAGCCGGAGGATACACGAGTAATATGTGTGAGTTCGTAAAGCATATACTTCATACATTTCACATAAAGTTTGTTTCAAATTCTTATATGTAATAGGTACGTTAAAAGTTAAAATATTTGAAATTTAATCAATAACAAATTTAGTACCCGATAAATTATATGAAGGGTCCAAGACGCATGCTAACGGAAATAACATGGGTAAGTCTTCCCACGTTTTTCTAAATTTTAATTCCATCGAAAATATAACTGAACTAAAATCAGGAAACTAAAATTGGGGTCATCTTTAAACCTATGAAAAGTCCTAACAATTATATACAGACGTTCAAGGACCATACAACTAGTAGGATAATAAACACCGGACAAAATATTTGTAAAATTATAAAAACTTGTCAAAATTTTTTTAACTTTAAAAACTAAATGCCAATCGCGCTCATTTAAAATAGTATCGTCGTCGTCTCTCATAGGCCTATTGTTATAAAATTCAGTAATTAAATGTTCGAAACCTTCACATGATTTCAATAATAAGTATGTTGAGTTCCATCTATACCCTACGTCACTAATAAAGGTTTTTGTATGCGTCACTCCAACTTGGACACAAAATTTCTCAAATGATTATTTTCTACTATGTACAATCGTGATATATACTAGTGCATTCATAATTCGTTGAATTTCATCATTAACATGTTTTAAACCGTCTTGTACAATTAAATTAAAAGATGGCAAACACATCGAATATGAAATAAAAAATCACCGAAATCGAGTTGAAGAACCCTAAGCAATCTATAGATAACAGGCTTATTCACACTAGTGTTGTCGAACGTAAAATAACGAATTTTACTCTCGTATTTATATTCTTTAATTATTAATATAATAACAATAAATATAGTTTGAGCATTGTACGGGTACTCAACAATTTTAAAAGCAATAATTTTTTTATGTATGACCCAGAGTGGGTCTATATAGTGTGTAGTTG
>CAIGRN010079724.1:0-28633 GCA_903798345.1 Fraxinus anomala
TCATCATATTATTTGAATTGTTCAAATCGAGTTCTCATAGAAAATAGAGTTTGATCAATTAAGAAAACAAAGTTGATTAATTTGATCATTTTTAGTAAAAAGTAGCTCTACCAAACATGCTCTAAATAACCGTGTCTTCTTCAAAGTTGCGCCTGGTTCCTTCCTATCCTAAGTGAAGGGGAAATAGAAGTTTGGGAGAGAGAAAGGAGGAGCGATACTGATGGAGGGAGGGAAAAAGATGAGTTTTCTATTTTAATTATTTGAATATTAATTTTTTCTATTTTTTATTTCACTAATAAAAACTAATGAGTTATGGTCATCATTGATACATATGAGTCGCTCGATAATTTGACGACTATAATGGATAAAATCCATTTTTGATGATCAATTTCCTTAAAAAAAAANAAAAAAAAAAAAAAGGAAAGTTAAAATCGTGTCATTTCCTTTTAAAAATTAATATATATTTTAAAATGGAAAATTGAATCCACATTCCTTTATTTACATGCAACTAAACAATCGATATTTTATTTTTCTTTGAAAACATAAATAATTTTAATTGTCAATTTTGTACCGTGTGCCTGAAAATGGAATGTCTATTTCAATAGTTAAAAAGTCACGTTATTTTAATAATGAGATGTAATATAAAATTAATAGAGATCACACACTACGCAAATACTCAAATGTGTGGTAGAACGGTTATGAGTTCCATGAAATATGTAATTAAAATTAATTGTTACGTTAGATAAAATTAAAATCTAAATTTTAATTTCCACCAAACATGGAATATTCTAACTTATAGATAAACCTTTAAGTTTAGTTGAATTCGAGCTCTTGCCTAGTCCATGTTTGAGTCTCATTTTCTAAAACTTCTCTTTTTTTAAACTCATTTTCAATTATATTCATACTTCGTAACCACACATTTTCCAAAAGATCACTATTACTTTCACGAAAAATGGAGCTCAAATGGAGCCTTTGTTTTAGCCGTATTATTTTCTTCAAAAGTGTTCAAGACCAATTTGATACCTCGAAATTGACCACTTGCATAAAACAAGTAGCGACGACTCGAGTCAAGGATCCCAAACGACAAATCTTGATCTGACTCTCGAGTCAAGTTCATTTTTTCAATTAAAAGAAGGAGAGAGAGATGACATATCATGGGGGGATTGAGAAGGAATCACTGGCAGACTTAGGAAGCGGTTGTAAAAGTAGGTCCCTCTCCTATAATTTTTCCTTAATTTTTTGTCCCAAAAGGGACCAATTAGGATGAGATATTTGTACTTGGCTGACCAAAATGGACTTGAATGTTTTTCCCATGCACGTGATCACTTTTTGTCCATAATTAAATATTTTCACGAATGGTTGAATTTTCCACGAAAACATTGGAATTTATTCTCTCTATACTCCAGTCTCCAAAGTTTGATGCATGTGTCGTGGTATCTAATTTACTAGGAGCATTTACAGTATAATCGTGAATTGCTTAAAAAATGTATCACATAAGCCAAAATTTATAGTATTTAAAAAAAAAAAAAAAAAATCATCACCATTGTTAATAGATCGATAAGAGTATTATTTTTTATTGTAAGTTCATTTAGACTCCATTAAGTTGACCTGACAAAGGGGAAAAAAAAGGATAATATATTTAGATCTATTTAGATGTTGAGGTTCTCTTTGAAGGAATTAATAGCAAAATTTAAACTCTCTCTCGTGTTTCTCATTTGTTGCGATAATGGTTATGGATGTGATATTTCACTTCAGATGACCAGGTTCTTGAAAAAAAAAAATTTGCTCTTGACTTTGTCATAAACTAGTTCACCCTTGAATTGGTTCCGATTTCATCTAAATTCGTTTGCTTTGGCCATGTATTGAGCGGTTCAATCGATTTTTGATCGGTTTACTTGCTAAATGTATCGATTATAGCAACCAATCACAATCCCATTTAACGGTTTCCAGGCCAGACCGGCTAGTCCGATACAGTTTTAATAACTACGTAAACAATGATATACAAATAGAATTTCTCATTTTTTATATATATTTATACCATCTAGACTACAATCCATACAATTCACTGAAAATATTCTAACTAAACAATTGATAAAATTTATGACATGAAATTCAATTCTTAAAAGCTGATAATTTATGGATTTAACTTACATCATCAATTTATATATTGTGGTACGTGTTCGGTAATTAAGATAAAATAAATAATACACATTTATTTATTTTTTGGGATGAGAGCACATGTCAAATACTATGGTTGGAATGAGGTTACATGTTAAAAATCCAATGGACATCACATCTTATCTCTTGGTATAAAAGCTCACGAATTTGAGCATCATACTCACTAATTACAATATTCTATATTCTCTCTTTAAATTTGATACTTAAATTCTTGTCCATTGTTTCTCTTTCACGCCCAAATATATTTTCTTCATCATTTCACTTGAGTGTTGGATTACACTTCTCTTGACCATCAAAAATTGCTTTTTGGTTTAATTTTATGAACTAGATACGTAGCTTTACATATTTTTTATTATTTTAAGAGAAACCCTGGTATTGAACGAGAACGGATGAATATGAGAAATAATTGATTAAAATGATTAAAGTTGGACATATTTTGGAAGTTGGGGACCAAAGAGTCACGTTTGAAAAGTTGAATGACCTCAATTACAATATTTAAACACTCAATTTGAATTAAAAGAGGAAACATATACCAAATAGCACAATGAAATATTAAATTCCAGCAATTTGATATATCCTAATTTAACTAAGATTGTGATTTTCAATCCTTTTAGGACTGTATTTTAGACATAATTTGGGTCTATAATAGGAATTTTGTATTCAATTAAAGGAGACTAGATATACAATATAGAGACATAATTACACATATAAATACCTAGAATCCTCAATATATAATGTTGAATAACACCATTAACCGAAAGACATACAAGCTTGAAAGAGGATATTGATGATACATTGTTGAGAATTAGGTGTCAAAGAACAACAATCACTAGGATTCTTTTCTTTAATCCTTGTATTGAACCCGATTATGTCATCTTTTTATTGTAAAATTTCTCAATTATGATTGGCCAATTAATTGGTTGTTAGGATGCACAATATAATTAAGTTAATATTTATTTAATTCAAATGATTTTATTTGATTATGTATTGATTGCTTATTGTGTTTTAATTGCATTCAATTGCTTGATCGCCAACTGTTTGATTTAATGACATTAATAAGGTCGAAATGAGATTTATTTGTCTAGTTCGTATGATATGTGGCAAATTCGAGCATGTGAAAAGTTTTGTTCGAGAGAGACTACTAACTAAAATTAGTGAATTCAATTATTAATACATAAGAAAACGGGGGTTGAATGATATTTGATTGATTGAATATTGAATAACCTATCTAAAATCAGAATTCCTAAGCACTCAATTCCACAAGTCTCCACAAATTTGGTTGGTTAGATAATTAATTTAAATTATGTTAGTATAAATTAGTTAGAATAAAAAAAAAAACTCTTTATTTGTTAATAGATTACCACATTAATTTAAATTGAAGTTCGATTAGAATAATAGTTGATAATAAATATTAGTCTCAGTGAGAAGGATATTCGAGCTCAAAATTTTCATTTTATTACTTGTCACGAACTATACACTTGCGGAATCAATCGAACATCTGCAACAATCGCATAAATCGGAACTACGCTCACGAGTAGTCTAATGTGGTCATCTAAGTGTACACGTAACATACATGTGGATGGGAGAGGAGTTGAGATGTATTGGCCACGCGATACAGCCATGTTTCGAGGTCGACATAATCTATGGAGATTCGGTAGCTATGGGGGAGTCTTTTCCTCAAGCAGCAATGGCACAGTGAATAGGGAAGAAGATGGAACTTATATATAATTTTCAAAATTACATATTTAGAGTTTCATGTATTTTAAAATTAAGCCCTCATTTGCCTTCATTATTCTCCATTAAATTATAATTTATTTTTCTTTTTCTTTTTTATCAACAACACATTTTCCAATAAAATGATATTACATGTAAACCAAAAAAAATCTTCTTTTACAACTTGTCCAATTGATATCAGGATTCAACTCAAATTTCTCATTAGATGGATGTCTTGGGTTCGAGTTCTGAGGGACGCGATAGAAAGTCGTGAGAGGGTATGCTTTTTTTATAACGACCCGGATCTCTATACCAAAACCATTAGCTTACGTACTATTCGCTTTGAGTTGACATATGCTTATTTAACCCCTCACGACTTTCTATCACGTCTTGTCCAATTAGTATCAGGATTCAACTTAAATCTCTCATTAGGCAGATGTCTTGGGTTCGAATTATGGGAGACGCGATAGAAAGCCGTAAAAGGGTAAGGGGGCATAGGCTCATCCAAAACAGACAGTACGTAAGTTAATTGCTGTAATGACCCGGGTCTCTATACCTAAGCCGTTAACTTACGTAATGTCCGCTTTGGGTGGGTTTATGCCCATTCACCCCCTCACGGCTTTCTATCGCGTCCCTCATGATTCAAACAAAAGACCTCTGCATAATGAAAGACTTAAATTGAATTTTGGTACCGGTTAGACAAGTTGCCCAATAATATCTTTAATATACCACCAATAACCAATTCCAAACAAAAATGTTTCGAACCTCAATTACCTAAAAGGGAGAAAATCATAAATAATGAGATAAAATATCAATAAGTGAGCCACATAAATTGCAATTCATATTTAATATTTAGGAATTCTTAACGTACATAAGGAGACATGAGGATTAGAAATTGAACTTAGATGGTTATAATCCCGTACATAATCATAGCATACATATGAAGATACGAGAATTAAGAAATGTATTTCATTGCTATAATTATTGTGTGTAGCGCTACTAATCCCCGGTCCATTGAACTTAAATATATAGGACACATATCATATTCATAATTCGAATTCCGTATTTTAAAGTATGAAAAGTGATTTAACATACAACGTATAATTACACTTACCTTGATAATTTGAAGAGAATCGTGGTAAATATGTAAAGGAGAATTTAACTTTTTCAGCAAAGTGAGTTTGTGGGTGTTTTAGATGTGATATTTATAGGTACATAAAGGGGGTACCAAAAAGGAAAATGTCATAATGATGTCTCTATAATTGTACACTAAATAAAGTAGTACATTATAAAAATTTTATATAGTATATATAATTTATACATATATGATAGTTTACTTATTTAGGAAGGTATCTTTCTAATTTCTTTCATATACATGGAAATTTACTTAATTTTCACAATCTATCATAATTATATACACATATAGATGCACATAATTATAGTAATCATATAATTTAAATTAACAAGTCATAATTATATACATGTATAAACACACGTAATTATAGTAATCATATAATTTCAATCAATCAATCATAATAATATATAATTATATACGTATATAGATATGCATAATCATAGTAATCATATAATTCAAATCAATCAATCATAATTATACATATATAAACGTGTGTACTTGTAGTAATACTACAATTGAAATCAATCAACCATAATTATATATCATTATACATACATAGACACACTTATTTATGGTAACACTATAATTTAAATCAATAAATCATAATTATATATAATTATACATATATAGAAGTACGTAATTGTGTAATACTATATTTGAAATCAATCAACCATAATTATATATAATTACACACACATAGACACATGTAATTGTAGTAATACTATAATTTAACTCAATCAACCATAATTATATATAATTATACATATATAGAGGGACGTAATTATAATAATTATACAATTAAATAAAATAATCATAATTTTATTATATATTCACACATTTATGATATTTTACTTATTTAGGAAGGAATCTTGTTAACTTATCTATCACATAAAAGGAATACTTAATTTCATCCAATTATTCCATGTACATTAGTACTCTATACATTTATACCACATTCATAGCCGTGTATATACACACTTATACCATAAGTATATATAGTTCAGGAAATTACACTTGTAGTCCCTCAACTATTGCCCTATAAGCAATTTTATTCCCTAATTAACTTTTATCCTCTTGCTATAAGGTCTCAGTTTTTATAATTAACTACTACAAATTATTTTGGGGTATTGTACACATAGATTAAAGATCTTAACTGAATTGGTATACTGATTCCAAAAACCTTGTATCAGTTTTGTAACTATATTTTCTTTATCTTTCATCCTTTCTTTCATATAGTTTAGTGTTGCAAGCTTTGTACAAATAAGGAAATAATTACTGTGTGTTTATTTATAAAACATTGTATGTCTTTATGAGGAAACTTTCCTGTCATTTGATCTTTCGATAAGCAGATTTTTTTTTTTGTTGTCCGGGTTTTTCGATGTTGAATAAATAGTAATGACTAATTTGATTAATAGTCATTCTTCTAAATCATGATTATGATTCGCAGTTGAGTGAATGCTGTGACCCATATTACTTGGTCAATGTTTGTCTATCATTAATCTAAAACATTGTTTGTTACAGTAAGATTCTCCATCGCACATTTATCCAATAAAATATTCTACACACAAACCAATAAAGTTACTTTAAATTTCAACTACATAATCTCTAAAAAATACTATTCATTACTCCATTTTCAACACAATAATGGATGATAAACAAGGCCTTAACGACATTTGCTTTCTTTTCTTCTTTTCAAGTACAATTATTATTAAATGGGAAACAATCATGAATTCGTACAAATTGAGAAACTGGCATTGAACTTCTATTGATGCTTAAGTTTGAATGTACAGGTTTTCTATAGGTTAGCTGTAGGCAAGAATCATGTAAAGAGAGGTTTTCTTTCACTATTTGAGAGGAAACAATTTTTGATTTATTAATTTATTTATTTCTGTTATCGTTCAATTTGAAATTCTTTCTTTTCGACCACTTGCTCCCTGGACTAGTTTAATTAAGTCCCCTTGGAGGTTATGTTGGTTTTTTGTTATTTTTTTAGTTTTCTGTTCTGTAGCGTATTTGAAAAATGATTCTGTGCTAGTTATTAGTGCTATGAAATGATAGGTTAGAATGTTTCCAGAAGTTCCTAATTGGATTATAAGTTACCATCTCAATAATGGAAACAAGAGAAGGAAAAGGAAAAGGAAATGGAAGGTGCAGTGAAAGTATAATCTAATGTCAAAATGTTAAGACAATAGAAACATTTGAAAATAACCTATAACAGATCTAGTTCTAATGAAAAATGACCTTGGAGCTTTGTTTAGTTGCTTACTTGGTTCATTTTGTGTTTTGTGCGACCTTACATCGGTGCAATCATGTGTACAATTTGGATGAGAGAGCGAGCAAGTGGGTATTGTATGATATTTTGATTCAAGATGGGCATGTGGTAGAATTGTATATTCCTCGTGATAAGGAACTGCAAAGGCAAAAGGTTACGCCTTTGCACACTATGAATCAGATGAGATAGCTAAGTACGATGTCAAGCTTTTCACTGGACTTGTCACTGTACAATCGGACATTGGAATTTGCGATTTCTGGGCAAGACAAGCCCTCAACAAATTTGTCTATCGCAATCCCACCAAACAGTGGGGCCGCGGTAGAGAAGATAGTTGCGATAGCGTCTGAGGCAATGGCGAGGTTCACTGTTTTAGCTTCTGTTGGTTGTGGTGTTGGTATGTGATGGAAAGCGAGGCCCTGGAAGCTGCGTTGCGGATGACAGTGAAGGGTGGAAATGGTGTCGTTGAGACGGGTATGAAGAGGCGGGAGCGAGAGTACTGGGTCGGTTTTGTTATAATTTAAGGTTTGTGTACATGGGCTGATTTTCTGTGGCTAATTGTGTGGACTGTTGTTTAGTTTATTTTTATAGTTATTAGGCTTGTTGCGTATTAGGCTAAGATATGATTTGTAGTTAGTGGTTTGGGTTGATTTATTGGAGTCGGCCTGTTAGGTTAACAGGCTAGGTCATGTTTTGGAATTGGGTATGGATTAGTTGCGCTTTGGGATAAAAGCCTTCTATCAATTTTGCAATGAAATCATCTGTATTTGTTAGGTTTGGTTTTGTAAGTGATGGATGGATATGGGCCAGGGCTTAATGGGTTGTTTGTGAGATGTGCTGCTGAATTTGTTGGTCATTTTATTGGGATTTGGATTGTTATTAAATTTATTTGTTGTGTTTATTTCATCTTGGATTCTCGGCGGAGGATCATTCTTGGGTGATTTTGAATTCTTACAGCAAGTTCATCTTGAGTTTTTGGTGTGAACCGTTCAGTGGAATATATTGTTGGATTTTTGGTTAGTGTTTTAGCCATTAGAACTTTTTTTGAAACACGAATTATGTGTTCGACTGAGTTCTCCCGATTGGTAGAATTGTTGTGTGGTCGGCACAGTTTATGAATTTTGTGAGATTTCTGGAGTAGCTTTGGAGTGGTTCTTGGTTGTTCTACACTATTTGTTGTTCTTGGGTCTCTTCTTCATGGGTACGAGTATTGTCACTGTCGTCAGTTCATGATTGCAAATTAATGTTTTTTATCAACATCAATTTGAGGGGGAGGGGGATGTCAATGGAATATAAGAAAAGAATATAAAAATCAATCTTTATATTAATAGGTTAACATTTATGAATATTGTAAGTGATAACTACTATATTTCGTTATGATTTTTGTTCATATGATGAGATAACCTCTCACATTGAGGGGCATCGAGTCTTATTGAGTATCAATTTGCAATCTGTTTATTGGTGAGAGATTGTTCACTGTATTCTGGGAATCATCTGTTGAATATCTTGAAGAAGACCTTGGACTGTTTGGCTCCAGTCAATTGCACAGAGTATGGAATTCAAAGGGATGGTGATCTTTCTTTCTTTTTGACATTCTTCCCTGTAAATGCACTTTTCTATTGTAGAAGTTACTTTTTTAAGGTTGAGGGTGTGGTTTGATCATGTTATGTTCCCCATGGATTTGTTTCTTCATACTGCATTTTGTGCATGCTGACATATTCTTGACATGAGTAGGCTGTTCCAGAATACAATTATCATTTCTTCGGAACTCCTTTAATACCACCAGAAATCAAAACGAAAAAAGAATTATGAAAATGCTTGAAATTGATGTCCTTTTCATTTGGCATCTGTGGAGGCACGATTTTGCTGTCATCCTAACAAGGCAATGTGTAGGCTATCATCACTCTGCAGGT
Source organism: Fraxinus anomala (assembly GCA_903798345.1). Lineage (NCBI taxonomy): Eukaryota > Viridiplantae > Streptophyta > Magnoliopsida > Lamiales > Oleaceae > Fraxinus > Fraxinus anomala. Next base: position 9,209 of record CAIGRN010079724.1, read on the forward strand.
CCCCAGTCCTCTCTATCCTTGATTGGTTGGTTGTGGCTATTGCATGTGCGATGTAAGCAGTGAGGCTTATACAGGAAACTGTTTCTTAAACTATATTTATCTCACATGATGTGTGATTTTATGAATAAACAGGAAGGCGGAGAAGGCACTGCAGCCCCAGAGGAAACAAAGAAGAGCAACCATGTGCTCAGGAAGCTTGAGAAACGACAACAAGCTCGTAAACTCGATTCTCATGTTGAGGAACAGTTTGGTTCTGGCAGGTTATTGGCTTGCATTTCATCTCGACCAGGTCAATGCGGCCGGGCTGATGGGTAAGTCTCATATGTGGCATTAGCTTGCAAACATGTATATATCTCATGCATCATCTGAACATCGTGAATTTGTCCAGGTATATTTTGGAAGGCAAGGAACTTGAATTCTACATGAAGAAGCTCCAGAGGAAGAAGGGAAAAGGTGCAGCTGCCTAACCATCTGGACTCGTGCTTCTCTTGATTGTCAGTCTGTTGGGTCGAATTATAAACATCGTGAACTAGGTAATACAGTGTATCAGTTTCGATTAAGGAATTTATGTCTTGTTAATGGATTTGATGAGAAAATGTTGTTGAACATTTACCTTTGACGCAATTGGTGTTTCTTGAGTCCTCTGTGCAAATACAAAAATATCTGATCTCAGATTGCATCCAAAATTTAGCCCCCGTTTGGGGCACATTTTCGTCTAATCAGATAGAAAAAATTAGAACGTTGTAACAATGACACCTGATATTCAGTACACTCTTAACAGTGCATACAGTGACATAGCAGTGCAAATTGAGCGATTTTACCCTTTTCTTCAATTGAAATGGAAACTTACCAAATGCAGGGCAAAACCAGAAAAAGTGGAAAAAGTTTAAAATGTAATGATGACACAATATTGTAGCACAATGCTTGATTTAACTCAAAGAATGCATTTTTCTTTCCAAAATGGCAACCAAACAAGGCTTAATAAGGTTCTCTTTATCAAAGATGATGAACAAACATCGGGTGATTTGCCAAGTGTCACATAATTTCTTTCAAATAGAGCATGTTTCTGTTTTCTTTGCAAGGATACGATGCTTTAATTGTATTTCTTCCTCCTACAATCTGGCCTGTAAGAATAATTTGCATCATATGCCATATGAAGAAAGTGGTCAACACTCATTAACAAGCCAAATTTTGCTGCATCATTCTACCTAGTTTGGTCTTGAGCTGCAAATGATGGATACGAGTATTTCGTGCATAGCGGGAATCAAAGTTTAAATAGAAATCACGAACCACTATTCAATTCTAAATAAAAGAAGCCCTTTCATTGTTAATTGATGAGTACGAGGAGTTCCTTTAATCATTGTTCAATAAGAAAAACTTAGGATATCTCGAATTCAGGAAATGAGTTTGCCTTCGAGCTACTGACTAAATTAAAAAACTTCACCTGCTGACTTATTTCTTTTCAAGTGCATCCTGATATATTGGGGGCAGAATTGGTTCTCAAGCTAAATGAAAATATTGAGCTCACCTCACGTTATTTTGTTCAGACAGAGTTCCGAGGATCAATGAGTTATTAAGATGTTGAAAAAGACCTTTTTTCAAGACAATGAGCAGCTTCTATAGATGATTGACCAGGTTCTTAGTACAATCAGTATAGCATGACACCATATGACACAGACGTGACACCATATGACACAGACGCTCATCAACGACGACCTCTTACACACGCAAGCACACACTTCCAACTACAAACAAAAGGGAAACACACAGAAGATCAGTGTTATGACATCCTTGCACTCATCTGTCGAAGAGGTGGAAGGGAAGTAGCTGGCTTATGCCTTACTGTCTATTGTCATTGGTACTGTCTCATGCTTTGCATCTGCATCCTGCATTTTGACATTAGCATATACAGTATCAGTACTAACAATCAGGCCAGATTATGTATCTTAGTTAGCTCATCGTAGGTTTAAACAGACCAAACAGAAAAAATAGATGCTAGACTTGTACACTTACTGCAGATTTAGGTTGTCCCAGCATTTTTGCAAATATGTTACCATAAAACTGGGCATCTTTCCTGTTGTATTCCTTCACTTTCTCCTTCAAAACTTTGTATTCCAGTCTAACATCCCTAGCGTTATGCAATGTATTCACATGTGAGGACACACACAAAATTTTGTACTCGATTTCAATGAATAACAGACACTGTCTGCCTCAAGCAGTGCTTTAAAAAGCAGCTCAGATTTAGGTCATCAGAAATCGTAGGCCGGGTTTTAAAATATTCGTGCCAAGAGCTGAGGAATTATACCTGTTATCTGGATCGATTTCTAGAGCTTTCTTAATATCCAATTCTGCTAAATCCAAATCAACTAGATGGATATATGCTTGTGCCCTTCTATAAAGTGCTTTAACATTTTGACTTTCGATTTCCAAAACTTTAGTGCAAAGCTTCACTGCCTCTTTGTAATCCTTGAGTTTTAGCTTGCAAGCTGCATTATTCAGATTGCAGGTGACTTTGAGCAACTTTGCCTGTTGCTTCTCATCCTCACCAAAAGAGGAATCATATTCGATTAGTTTGACAGCCTGAGCAAAGTGCAGAGTTCTGTTAGATGAATACTTGCATGGATCAGTGGAGAATTGAGAATCAGCAGAATGAAAATCATGCAAGTACCTTTTCATATCTCTTCGAGGCTCTTTCGTACTTTCCTGTCTTGAACAATGCATTCCCTTCATCCTTCTTCTTCCCAGCAGCTTCAATCTTCTCTGGTGTACTCATATTCCAAGATTCCTTCTCCTATAAATAATTAAATGGTGCTTTAATATAAATTACCTACTAAAGACATAAGAACGTATTGAACCACCAATGCACGTAAAAGGCTCAGACCTATACCAGTCTTTGGGATTGGGGGGGGGGGGGGGGTTTGTTGATTGCTACGCTGTACCTATCTTGGGGCTTTCAACGACAAATAAGTAGAATTTTTGAGCAAAATTATAAGTTAAGAACACAAGGAAACCCGTTAGGCCCAACATGGCTCAAGACAAAGGCCTTGTCGAGCCTAGGGCCGGTCCAATTTACTGGACCGACCAGCTCTCTCAAGCATACCCAGTGATCTCATCATAATTCACCTACCTTCATAAAGGAGACCATCTCAACTTCATAATACACAGTGGAATTTCCAGGAACAGGAGCCAGTTCTTGTGGAGATTCAGATGGACCAAATGCATACTCTGGCTGAACAGTTAAAAGTGCAATTTCCCNAGGAGACCATCTCAACTTCATAATACACAGTGGAATTTCCAGGAACAGGAGCCAGTTCTTGTGGAGATTCAGATGGACCAAATGCATACTCTGGCTGAACAGTTAAAAGTGCAATTTCCCCTTTCTTCATAGTCTTCACAGCTCTATCAAGACCCTCAATAACTTGTTCTGTAGAATAAGTTCATAATTAAATAAAGGCTGTCTTTTCCAATAATTGAGTGAAGGAACAATCTCAAGAAGAGGACCATATGATCTTTAAAGATCTTAGCTAACTGTAGTCTCATCGAAATGAAAATATTACCTTCATCTACTTTAAATTCAAAAGGTGGCTCCTCATCGTATCCCTTTTTCACAAAAACAGTTCCATCTTGCAGCTTCCCGATCAAATTCACTGATCAATAGCAAGAAACAATGAAGTGATGAACTTCCACAATACATAAACTGAAAATGCAATGATTCTTTAGGAATTTGTGATTATCTTTTAACATAAAGTTTACCTTGCACAATGGCACCATCATTGGGTTTTTCATAACCCTCTCCTTCCTTGAGTATCTTTTTCAAAACCTTTTTGTCACTGGTAATCTCTGAAACTGTTTTCCACGAAACCAATTCCAAATGTATATGAATGATAGCATTTGGAGGCACATCACATTCATCACCAGTAGCCTCCCTGCCATTCTCTCCAAAACCATCTGCAACGAATCATAGTAAACATATTGGATATGAAGCTTAATCACATTGTATACTTATTCCCTCGACAACAAATCAACTTGTTGGATATTCTATACATGTATAAAGCCTCCTAAAACATAGAATCATTTGAGGGTGTTGTTTTTACACTTACATTGAGGTTTTACAGTCAAGAGGACTTTTTCTCCCTTTTTCATTGTCTTAACAGCTTTGGAAAGGGCAGGACAGAAATAACCTGCACAAAAATCTCCTCATTGATCACATTCTATCAACATGAAACAATCATAAAGGAAAAAAGTGAAAAATAAAAAAATAGCATACATTACATACCATCATTCACTGTGAACTCCACTCCATCTGATTTCGAAACAAGGGTTCCATCCTCGAGCCGAGCCTCGTATTTGACTGCAATAAAAATACAGAATAACATAAAGCATCATCAAACTCGTCCGATGAAATATATATAAACTGTCAGCAAACCTAACAGCCGGCGGATACAATACCAATTACTTCATCGAGATCTTTAGGATTCTGCCAACCCTCTCCTTCTGTAAGTATTTTCTTGAATATTCCACCATCTTTGCATATGTCTTTTACACTGATCCATGAGAGCAATTCAACTTCGTTGACTTCGCAACGCAACCTTCCATCTGTTGGAGGCGATCCAGACTCTCCATAAGCCATTTCTGGAGGAATAGTGAAAATGGCCTTTTCACCTTTCTTCATAGTCTTGATTCCTTCATCCCATCCTTTGATTACTTGACCTGTGCAAGTAATGAAGAAATTGGCAACGTTATTTCTGATTTTCTACACTGTGTGTACAGTTGAACCAATTCAATTAAAATGTTTTAAAACTCGCAATTCAAATGTGCCGTTAGAAGATACCCTGAGTATGCCAATGAAAAGTAAATCCTGCTTACATGCCTAAATACATCTCAGTATTCAAATACAATGGGAAGATATATACCTTCGCCTAGCTTAAATTTGAAGGGAGTGCCTCGATCACGGCTAGAATCAAACTGTGTCCCATCCAGTAAAGTACCCACATAGTGTACTGCAAATAAAAGAAATTATTAAACCTATTAATTCCCCAAAAATATACTAAGGCAGAATTCGGGAGAAATTTCGAGATCGAATTCAGATACATTAATTTAACATATACACTGTATATGTAACGTATTGATTAACGTACCTTCAACTTCGTCGCCGGAACTGGGTTTCTCCCAACCATCACCTTCCTTAAGCAGCTTCTTTTTCAAGCCGCTTCCAATATCCTTTTCTTCTCCAACTTTCAAAATTGAATTACCCGCAGGGAGATCCATGTCATTATCATCCATTGCCATTTCTGCATCGTTGTTTGCAGCCGGGAACTCAAAATCATCATCCATTGGCACCCTTTAGTGTTTAAACTCGCAGTTGACGAGGATTGTTGTAATTTAAGAGAGCTAAATATGATGAATCGAACGAAATGTTTGGGATCCTGACTACTTCTGTGCAAGAATCGGAGAGAAATTGGGGGTATTTATGGAAATTTTTAGGGTAGGGAGGTGGACTTGGCTCTAGAGAGTTCTACAAATATGAAGAAGAGTGTGTCAAGGTAAGAGCGTCTAGAGACTTCTCTACCAAAATCTTGTCTGCATGGAAACGTCGAGATACAGCATGGGTGGGTAATTTAGCCCTCATTGTAGAGATCCTTTACCAAAAAATGTTTTATCGAATTTTTATTTTTTAATTCATTTTTAAATAAAATAATTATACACGTAAAATACATTCTTATTTTTCAACCAAACATTCTTTAAAAAAAATTATTTCACAGTACTTAATTAGACTTAAATTTAAAACAAAATTATTTAATTTTATTTATTTTCAATCATACATTTATACAATCAAATATTTTACACGTAAATTTTAAAAAAAAATTATTTTTAATTAAACATTTTTAAAGAAATCACTAATTAAAATTTGGCTTTTTCAAAATAATAGTCATCAAATCGGGGCTTAATCATGTTTGATGCGCTGTTAAAATTTATTTTTATTCACATATTTTATTGAACTCATAATTTTTTTTTGTATTTAAATTATATATTTCACGAAATTCATCAATTTCAACCCCTATTTGATAAATTATTTGAAAATTCTTTTTTTCTATATATTCATTTTCAATCATACATTCACATAAGAAAATATTATATACGTAAATTCAAAATAAATCTTATTTTTTAACTATACATTCTCTTAAAAATCATTATTCAAAATTTTATTTTTCAATAGTTGTCACGCGGGCTCAATCTCAAAAACTTTGTCAAATAGGAACTTTGTATCCTTTTGATTTATATTATATTGAATTATTTTACTAAAAATTACACTATAGAGACAGAACGGTTTGTAAATTTAAGTTTTCCTTCAGTGAGTATAATGAAAAAATTTAGCCTTGAATCTAATTGGCAGATTACATGAAAAATTTTAGCCTTGAATCTAATTGGCAGATTACATCCAAAATTTGTTAATGTATTTGGGCTACCTTACTATTACTTGGCCGGTTGGGCCATTTGTGCAATTGGGCCACATTTAAGTGAACACAATTTTGGCCTCTTGATGGTTGAGGATCTGCCCTACATGTGGCTGCATTCTGATCATTGGATTGTAACTGTTGAGCTGGATAGATACGTGACTTGATCTACGTACTTGGACTTTTTCCAAATGGTTCTGCTTGAGTCTCTTCGTTCTTCTCCATTTCTCCGAGTGATAGTTTGGGTTTTCTCCTGTAAAATCTGTAATCGATCTTTGTGGTTTCTTCAATCTCTAATTCTTTGTCAGTTTTGATTGTTGTGTACAGTCAATTTAGAGATTAAGAGTTGTGTGATTACGTTTGTAGAAGAAGCAAGATAAAATTCGAAGAAATCATTGGTTTTTTTGTACATTTTGTACTGATTCTTGGTTTGTTCTTAGTGGATCTAGAGCTATATCTCATTATAGATACTCAACGGGTGATTAGGTCGCAAGACTGAACATCCGGGCCCTTAGGGACGAAAAATCCTTATGTTTTGATTTTCTTTAATTTTCTGCAATTTTATGGTTGTTGTAAAGTTCGATTCTTAGAATAACTTGTTTCAGGGCCTAATAAGTAGTATCAGAGCTGTGTTTTTTGGGAAAAGGTTCGGCTGGTGTTAGGTTTTGGTGTTTCGTGGTGTAGATTTGAGGATACGGGTTGAGAGTTCTCATATATTTTGTGAGGCAAAATTAGTTTCTCCTCAAAACTCGTTTGAACTCGCTATCAACTCTATTTAATCGTCTATTTTTACTGAGTCTTGGTGGTTTTGAAATCTGACTCACTACTATATTTTGGTGGTTTGTTGACTCGTACTGAGTCTGGGCGAGTTAGGATAACTCAAATCGATTCCTTCTAAGTTCGTGACTCACTGCTGAGTTCCCGCTAAGTTTTGGTGACTCGTTGTTTTCTTGCATCTGTGTTGGAATTTTTGGTGTGATTCTGGTATTATCTTATTACTTCCCTCATTTTGAAATATTAAGGTTTCAGACTCTGATATTTTCTAAAACCCCTCTTTAATTTGTTATATTTCTGTTAAGTTTGAAATTGGTTATTAAGGTAAGTGATCATCCATTGCTTTCCTTTGTTCAAGATCTCCTTCGAGGATCTGAGAATCTGAGGGAGTAGTGGAACCCAGGGTTACCAGTCCGTAAATCCTTTCAAAGGATAACATATTCCTGAAAAATCAAACTGAAAATGCTGTTAATCAAGATGATTTTATTGAGGTGGAGTCTACTCAAATTGAGTCAAATCATGAGCAAACCAAATCTGAAAATGAAAATGAACCTGCTACTTTTGCTGATGCCATTAAATGTTCTGACTCAAAACTTTGGAAAGAAACTATGAATGAAGAAATGGACTCTCTTATTAAGAATGGGGCATGGGTATTGGTTGACAGGCCTAAAAATGAAAAGATAGTTGATTGTAAGTGAATTGTTAAAATTAAACAAGGAGATTATAATCCAGAAAGTAAAATGTATAAAGCCAAATTAGTGGCTATGGGGTTCACTCAAAGAGAAAGAGTGACTATAATGAAATATTATCTCCAGTGGCTAAGTATACCTCAATCAGAATTCTATTAGCTCTCACTGCTCACTTTAACTAGGAATTGGATCAATTGATGTTAAAACGAATTTTTGGAACGGTGACATTGATGAGACTATATATATGAATCAACCTTTGGGGTTTGAAGTTAAGTCCAAAACTGAAAAGGTCTATCTGTTGAAAAAATCACTCTATGGGCTGAAACAAGCCCGCAAGCAGTGGTACATCAAATTTAACTCTTATGTGCAAACTTTGGGTTTTGTAAAAAGCAATTATGATTCATGTTTCTTTTTCAAAGAGTCAGGTAGGCCTGAATCCATTTATTTGTTTTTATATGTTGATGTGTTACTTGCTTGTCATGATATATCTGAAATTGATTTCATCAAGTTAAAATTGAAATATGAATTTGAAATGAGAACTTTGGGACGGGCTAAAAGGATTCTTGGAATGGAAATAGAAAGAGATATGGATAATTGCATATTGTTGTTAAAATGGGGCTATTATGTGAAGAAAATATTTGAAAAAATTTCTATGCTTGGGTGTAAACTTGTTACTTTGCCTATTGCTAATCATTTTAAATTGACTAGTGAACAATCACCTAAAACAGAAGATGAATTTAGAAGAATGGAAAAAGTACCTTATGCAATCAATGTAGGTTCAATAATGTATCTTATAGTATGTACTAGACCTGACTTAACACATGAAATTAGCATTTTAAGCAGGTTTATGGCCAACCCAAGTGAAACACACTGGCTGACTATGAAATGGATGTTGAGATACCTTAAAGGCTTTTCTGATTTAGGTTTAGAATTTAAAAGAAGCAATGAAGAGATAAAATTAAAAGGTTACACTGATTCAGATTTTACTGGTGACTTGGATAAAAGAAGATCCACTACTTATATTTTCATTTTGTATAATTGCATTAGTTGGAAGTCGCAGTTACAAAAAGTAGTTGCCTTGTCCTCAACTGAAGCTGCATATATTGCTGCATGTGATGCTGTAAAAGAAAGTATGTGGTTAAGAGGTTTGTAAAATGAAATTGGTTTTGTGAATGATTCTGTTAGGATTTACACTAATAACCAAAGTGCCATTCATTTGAGTAAAAATCGTGTTTATCATCATAGAACTAAAAACATAGACATTAAGTTTCATTTTGTGAGAAATGTGACAGAAAAATGTCTGATCATTTTAGTTAAAATTCCTACCGAATTTAATCCTTCAAATTTGGGGACTAAGGTATAACCTTTAAATAAATTTAGAAATTGCTTGAAGATTCTGAATATCATCTAATGTTGTGATAATTAGAACTTCAAGTACTGTTGTTGAAAAGAGTTTTAACTAATTTTTTTTTTTTTTTTTTACAAGTTTTAGAGCTAATGAAGCAATGTATATATAGATGACTAGATCCATTAGAAAGGCTAAAGAATAGCTCAGCAAGGTGGAGATTGTTAATTATTTGGGCTACTTCACTATTATTTGGCATGTTGGGCCATTTGTACAATTGGGCCACATTTAAGTCAATACGGTTTTGGCCTCTTAATGGTTGAGGATTTGTCCTACACGTGGCTGCATTCTGATCCTTAGATTGTGATTGTTGAGTTGGATAGATACGTGACTTGATCTTGGCACTTGGACTTCTTCCAGATGGTTCTACTTGAGTCTCTTCGTTTTTCTCCCTTTCTTTAAGTGATAGTTAGGATTTTCTCTTGTAAAATCTATAATCGATATTTGTGGTTTCTTCAATCTCTGATTCTTTGTGAATTTTGATTGTTGTGTACAGTCATTTAGAGATTGAGGGTTGTGTGATTACGTTTGTAGAAGAAGCGAGATAAATTATGTATTGATTTTTGGTTTGTTATTAGTGGATCTAGAACTATATCTTATTGTAGATGCTCTAACGGATGATTAGGTCGCAAGACTGAACATCCGAGCCCTTAGAGGCGAAAAATCATTGTGTTCTTATTTCCTTTAATTTTCTGCAATTTTGTGGTTATTGTAAAGTTCGATCCTTAGAATAACTTGTTTTGAGGCCTAACAAAATTAAAATAAAATAATTTGTTTTTGTTGTCATCTATCACGGTAATGAAAAAATAAAATATTTATTTATTGTTACATGTAAAACTTCCGTCGAAAACTTTTATTTTGTGTAAACCACTTGCTGGCCGCTCGACCTGCTGGGGAGCGGTTTGACAGACAGCCCTTTTTTAGATGAAAAATGAATGGGATAAGAACTGGAAATCCCACACTACTTAAAAGTGCTACCAACCATTTGCTATTTCCACCTTTCATAAAATATAATCTGCCTAAACGAGTAGCTACTGACTGTCCTGAGACAAGAAAGAGCCCATAAAATGGCCATTTTAAGCCACTGATTGTACGGTCAAGGCCTACCCATGGGAAGATTGATTGTGGCCTTCTGCATTTTCAGGTAGATAATTTGCTGCTTCTTCAAATTTCTGATGATCTGTTGAGATTAAACGTCTGTTGACTATTAACTAAGAAAATAATGACGTTAAGCACCAAAGCAATAATCTTTGTTCTTGATAAATTTAGTGAAAAAAAAAAAAGATAAATTAAAAAAAAATATCGCCGACCATTTCGATTTTTGCCGACGTACTAGAAGCTGCTGAAATTATCTAAACTTTCTGCTTTCCACCGCCATAGCTAAGGAATCTTGAGGAATTAAAAAGCTAATTTTTTTGGTAGAATTCTCTAGATATATGTATGAGTATGTAAAGAAGGTCAGAGAGACTTGATATGAATTGAAAGGAGAATGTGAGATAAAGAGTGGGGGTGCATAGAGCGAGTAGTGATATAGAGTGAAGTGAAATTGTGAGTGAATTGCCTGCTGAATAGTCCATTTAGTGGAAACATTTGGTCAATTGGTCTTTGTGTTTGAGCCACAAAAATTTATTTTAAAATAATAAATTGATAAAAAATGTATGATTAAAAAAGAAAAAAAAAATATTAATATAATAAAAAATATATAGTTAAAAATAAATAGAAAAATAAAAATGAAAATTTTTTACGTGTATCAAACAGAAGCTAAATTCAACATTTAGTAGATGGAAGACATTCAATAGGGATCAAACAATAGCGTAATTTGCAAGCCTATGTTTAGACTCCATTTTTTACTAAAATTCATTTTCAATCCCATATTTTTTTTTTTTTTTTTTAATCACACATTCTCTTAAAAAATTATTATTTCAAAATATTTTTTTTTATCAAAACGAGACTCATAACTGGGCATTCATATATGTATATTTTTTTGTTTACAATTTTTAACTCCTCTTGCGTTACCATAACCGGTCACAAGTCCAACTAAAAGAGGGAGGTAATCATGTTAAATCAACATAATCAAATGATTAACCTAACTTTGATCTAGACAATAAGAATGTGTTTGATTGGCATAAAAATTATATTATAGAAAAAAAATATTTTCCTTATTTAGGGAAAAAAAAACCTAGTCCTCTAAAAAAATGTTTTCCTTAGAAACAAAAAAAATTAGACATTTTTAAAAGTTGTAAAATATTTTCCATGAAATAAAATACGCTTCAAAATAAAAATTTGAGTGGAAAACTGACATTTTTCATGAAAAATAAATGCAAACAAACGAATCCTAAGCTCATCACACGGCGCCATTTGCAATACTTGAAATCTATACACGACTACAGATTGCCTAGTCTTGTATTCACAATATTTTCATTCGTCAATACAAACTCCTTCCAAAGCAAGGATCTTGATTTGGAGCCCGTTTGAACCATATTATTATAGAATGAGAATTAAAAATATAATCGTTATTGAACCCCACACAAGAGATAGAAATTTAATATTGATGGCTTGATGTGATGGATAAGGGTAATATTTTTCATTTTTATGGATGAAAAATGAGAAACAAATGGATACTTGATCATAGTATCTTAACCAGTTTTGTTCAGGATGATGCAGCATGACAAGTAGAACACGGTCCCTTAATGACAAAGCTTACTGAGATTATAGGATCCCATGAAATGTATGATTATAAATGAAATTTGACCTTAGAATCTGGAAAAAAAAAATTTACCAAACAATAGCTCATTTATGAACTGTAAACTTGAGTGTACTCTAGTTTACAGTTCATAGCTGTTTATCATGGCAACGGCGTCAATACATAGTAATACAATTTTAAATGACAATTGGATAAATGGGCATATATCACATAAAATTACAGAAAATCTCAATTACAAGAGCAGCTCAATCCTAACTAGTCAAAAGAAGAGAAGTCATACAAAGTTAGGTTACAAAATTAATTTACAAAATACGTGTTGCCAAACATATGGACCAATAATTTAAAAAACATTTTTTGAAATCAATTACCTAAATCTTGCCACATCATTTTGTCAACACGCTTTTGTAAACCACCTTTGTACAAGTAGCATAATTGAAAGAAGAGAAATCGGTAAAAAATAAAAAAGTTACAGCAAATAAATGATTTTGTTAAGCCGTTTTCATCATCCAGGGCCTTTTATTTGGTTCATCTACGCTAATTAACATTTCCTGAGCAAACATCTCCTAGATTCATATTCAGCAAATGAAGATTCTTCTAAATCGCTTGAACTTTATGCATGTGAAAGTACTCTATATTTCAACTGAAAGAGATTACACTCTCCTGCACATTATGCCCACACAGTTTTCCTCCAGCAATGACAACACTTCGGATGAAAATTAGCTCTATATACTTGCATGACCATGAATGAATTTTTGGAATGAAATATACGGATTGTGAGTTTGCACAATTACATAATCTAGGGTAACAATGTGTACTTGTATGAATGAATTTTATCGACCAAGACCTTAATTGAAAACCTTCATCATGCATGACCATGAAATCCATTTAGGTAACTATTGTGATTTTTTATGAATGCAATTCATGTTTATGAAGTCCCAAGGTAAATTAATTTGGACAGCCTCTTCTAGCTCATCAATTAAACAATGAGCAGCTAACATTCAGTGGTCTACAATCAATGCAAAATTACAGATTGTTGGTATTGGTATCAGCATCAACAATCACCAGTTACACAAGCTATATTTAGCATATTTGAACATATTATATTGAAAAGAGGAACACTAACATCCTGAATGAATAAAAAAAGAAACACATTCGAGGGAAGTCGCAAAATGCACAATCATTTACACAAACAACGATGAAAAAGCCAGAATTTCAATTAAAATTGAAGATGATACCAGATAAATTTCTCAGCATAAACAGTTCTAAAAAGAGTAACATTGACATTAAAATCAACTTCAAATGCAGAGTCACTTCGGAAACGTAACAAAACAAAAATCCCTCTTTTTCAGGGCACTACTACTAGATCCAAATTAAAATTACCAGAATGTCCTCCTTAGAACCTGAGCTTGGTGAAGAACCAGCGGTTTTTCCCAGTCTTGAACCGCTCCTCGAACCGTGCCTTGGCCTCCTTAGCTGCAGTCACTTTTTTGTCTCTAGACTGGAGAGATTCGAGTGATACCACATCCTTTACGTCCACGTCGAGGGTGTAACGAGTCGGCATGATGTGGTTGTAATTCACCAGCTTGATAAAGCACTTCACGCGTGATTTCTTAGCCTGTTTCTTGGCGGAGTCCTTGCGGATGACCTTGCGCGGGTACTTGGCTAAACCAGCCACCAGGCAGTGGCCGTAAGGACGGTCGCGTGTGCCGTCATCGAAGTTGCGAATGATCACCGCCTTCCGACCGGCGTAACGCCCCTGGAGGATAATCACCGCCTTGCTTGGTTTCAGAAACTTCACCATTGCCACAGAGATTTGGTCCTGTCTCTTCTCTCTATGTTCCTCTGGGAAATGTAAAGGCGGAAGTGTGAAACCCTAAAAGCAATATAACATCCATGGTCACCACTTAACTTCGGGTCGTTTCAAATATTGGGCTTGGTTCGGTAGGTGTATTATTGGGCTGGTACGGTATGGACACAATTATCATTGGACAACTTACAAAAATATTCATAAAATTAAAGGTATTTATGTGAAAAAAATTCATAATTCAAGCGTTAACTTTGACACAATTCAATTTTCAAGTGTCAAATTTCAAAATACAAAACTCAGTTATATATTTAAATTAAAAATATTTTTATTAATTAATTATTAAATAAATTTATTAAATATTTAATTACAATATAACCTCTACCCCCTATCATTTCGGCGATCATTTCGGCCACCACTTTTCTTCCGGTGATCGTTCCGACGATTATTCCGACGACTGTTCCGATTCCATGAGTTATTCTGGCGACCAATTCGGTGACCATTCCGACGACTACTCCGATTCCGACAATTTATAAAGGTACCAGTGGTGAATTGAAGCCCACGTTTCAAATATTGGGCTTGGTTCGGTAGGTGTATTATTGGGCTGGTACAGTATGGACACAATTATCATTGAACAACTTACAAAAATATCTATAAAATTAAAGGTATTTATGTGAAAAAAATTCATAATTTAGGTGTTAACTTTGACACAATTCAATTTTCAGGTGTCAAGTTTCAAAATACAAAACTCAGTTATTTATTTAAATTAAAAATATTTTTATTAATTAATTATTACATAAATTTATTAAATATTTAATTACAATATAACCTCCACCACCCCTATCATTCCAGCGATCATTTCGGCCACCACTCTTTTTCGGCGATCGTTCCGACGATTATTCCGACGACTATTTCGATTCCATGAATTATTCCGGCGACTAATTCGGTGACCATTCCAACGACTACTTCGATTCCGACAATTTATACAAACGACTGTTCCGATTCCGACAATTTATACAAGATGGTCACAGATTCACAATTTAGATAGTCACGTATTATTTTTCAGTCACGAATAATAATTTTTATACGTCATAGATTATTTTACTATCATAGTCAAAAAATTTGTAAGTCACAATTAATTCGTTGGTCATATATCAAAATTCATAGGTCACACAGTCACAGATTTCCAAATTAGTTGGTACGGATTTTTTCACGGTCACATATTATATAAATTTTAGGTCACATTAACAAAATGGTTAGTCACAGATTATATTTTTAGTCACAGATTACCGAATTTTAAGGTCACAAATTATATTTTTAGTCACAAATCCAAAATCACTATATCTTCCACCTGCACCACCGTCAATTGCCACCACCATTATCAACCTACTACACAAAGCCGCCACCCAATACACTACCAATAAAAATATCACAACCACAAGTGCCATCGTCACCACCGGTACACAAAAATACTGTCAAACCCACCCACCGTCAGAGGCACTGCACAACGATTATGTGACCATCACCGACTTCTGTGACCACCCCGTGTCCTTCACCGCCGACGACAATTGCCAAAACCAACAGCACCACCACCTCGTCGCTGCAGCCAATATCACAAACGCCCACCAACAAAATATCAAAAAACCACCATCGAAGTCGTCGTCACCTCCACAGTCAAACTGCCACTTCACCACCAACATCACAAAAACCATCACAACAACCACCACCACTTGCACCACCAACCACAACCACCTAAACCCCACCACCCAAACACCATCACAAACACAGTAGATCTACAAACAACACAAACACCACAATACTATTTAAATTACTAGTCATAGTAGATCCACAAACACCAACACAAACACAGTAGATCCACAAACACCACATCCGTGAGACGGCGATCTACTGCTCGTGCGAACTAAGCGTCACTTCAGATGTGGTGGCAACGCTTTCATGAGAGAAGACGAGATGAGGGATGAAGAGATAAAGAGGGCGGCGACGAGAGGAGCATCGCTGTAGCCGCTTCTTTGCTGGGAATGTTGAGAGAGAGAGAGAGAGGGCGGCAAGCTGGAGAAATTTTGAGAGAGAGAAGGAGGAGAGAATTAATTAGGGATTAAAGTGTTGCACTTCTGAACAGCGGCGAGCTGTCGAGATGTGATGAACGCTGTCGGCGACGTTGTGGAGAGATGGGCAGCGTCGACGGCACGATTATGGAGAGATAGGAGAGGGTGAGAGAAAGTAGCGAGAGAAAATGTGGATTGAAAATGAATTAGAGTTTGAAATATTAGTATTATAATATTATTTAAATATTTAATTTATACCTGATTTTTGATTAGATAAACCTTGGACCTGAATTTTGAATTAGGAAGTTTAAACCACTGATTTTTTGTAATTTCCTCTTTTGAAAAACTATATAAAAATTACTTTGAAAGTAAAAAATACTTTGTAAAATTAAGTGTCACTTTTTATTAACTATTGATATAAAATGTGACTTTTTAAAATTAAGCATTTGTTTGATCCCCATTTTTTTCGAAATACATTTCTCTATCGTTTTTTCAATCACATATTTTTCAATAAAATAATATTACACGCAATTCAAAAATATTTTCTTCATTTTTAACCATACATTTTTCATCAATTGACTATTACAAAATACATTCTATACTAAAAATGAGGTTCAAACAATCCCTAAGTGTCACTTCATACAATGTTACTTTTATTAAAAATTAATGTTTATCACTCAAAAATATGATAGAAATTTTTTAAAAAGTGTCGGAAAATAAAAATAACAAACACTTAAAAAATAATAAAATTTTAGAAAAATGACACACTAAAAAAGTTATAGAAATTTAAAAAAAAAATGACAAACACTAAAACAAGTAATAAAAATAAAAAAAGCGACAGTGCCATATTAAAAAGTGACACAATCTACCCGCTTGAGAAAATTGTCGAGTTAAGCATTAACCAAACAAAAATAGCTCAAATTGAACACAATCTGCCCACTAAAAACTAAGTTGAGTGTCACTAAGTGATATTTGTCACTTAAAAAAGTAATAGAAGTTCAAAAAAGAAAAAATAAAAAAAGTTACAATCCCTCAAAAAAATAATAAAAATTCAAAATAGTGACAAACAATCCAACAAGTGACAGAAATTCAAAAAAAGTAAATTACAAACACTATAAAAACTGACGAAATTCAAAAAAGTGGCACACACTCAAAGAGTGACAAAAATTTTAAAAAGTAACAAAATACTAAAAAAAAAGTGTTATTTCTTTTTTATTAAAAAGTAACACACGATCTTCCAGCCTGATAAAATAGTCAAGTTAACAACCAAAATAGCTCTAATTGAATATGTTTATACAAGAAAAAAAAAATCAGTAAATTCAAATCTATAAAAATACGCTCTCAAATTCAACAAACTTGTGAAATTCATTCAAAATTAGATTATATTAATTTATGATCAAAATTATGTATTTATCACAGATCACATAACGACGTAGTCACAAAAACAGAAAATGTTGGTCACAATTGCAAATTTAATCATCTATCACACATTTTTATAGACCACACGTCATTTATCGATCACAAGTTATTAAATTAATTAATCATGACTTATTTTATCGATCACAAATTATCAAATTAATTGATTATAACTTATTTATCGATCACATATTATCAGAATAATTAGCCACAACTTATTTCTCAATCACAAATTATAAAATTAATTAGTTACAATTACGTAATAACTGGTCCACATCACTCACCTCACTTCACCATCGTCGACACCACTCAAAATACCATCATCTCATATCCATAGCTTACTACCTCCTCTAGATAAATCGTAAAAGCAGATGCCCCTCTTTGCTGCTTTCCTCAACTGCCACCTCGATCACACTTCTCCAAACAAATGCCATTTTTTGTCGCTCTCCTCCTCTACCACTTACATTACACTACTCCAGATAAAATCTTAGCACATGTTTGACAACCATTATTTTAAAACTCTTTTTTTATATACTCATTTTCAACCACACAATAAAATATTCTGTACGTAAATTCAAAAAATTTTCCTATTGTTTAATTATATATTCTCCTAAAAATAAATATTCAAAATTTTATTTTTCCTAAATAATGGTCGTCAAATAGAGGCTTACTAATACTCGAAATACTATCCACGTTGTCCTATGTCAAAGTCAGTATTTGTTTGACACTCTTTAATTTATGTTATGGTTTGTTATAGAACCATATTCATCCGCACATTTATACAATAAAATATTCTACACGTTTACCAAATTTTTTTTTATATTTTTAACTAGACATTCTCCTAAAAAGTACTATTCAAAACTTATTTTTTTACCAAAATGGCTGTCAAGCTTCTGCTTGATCTCCATTAAAATGAGTTTTTCGAAAAAAATATGTTTTGAAATTGTGACTTTTTTGAAAAATATGTGGTTAAAAAAAATTAGATTTACTTGTAACATTATTTTGCCTTTGTTTGATTCTCGTTATTTTTCTCTATTTTCTTTTTAACAACACATTTTTCAATAAAATAATATTACATGCAAATTCAAAAATTTTCATTTGTTTTAACCACGCATTTTTCATTAATATATTATTTCAAAATACATTTTTAACCAAATAATGGAGCTCATGCAAGGACTTTTTAGAAGAACGTATGATTGAAAATAAGTTTTATAATAATATATTTTTTGAAAAATGGAGCCCAAATATGGGCTAAATATAAATGTTATCAATTAATAAATTATACCATCGATACATAAATAATCTTTTAGAGCAAAAATTTATATTAGTTGCAAAAAAATATCATTTTACAAAGGTTTAAGACTCCAAGAATACTTTTTCAATGATCTCTCCTTTAATTTATCAAGCTATTGATTTATAGTAAATGAATCTTGTAGGAAATTACAAGAATTATTCCATATTATTTTCTTATAAAATTTAGAGTCGATTTGAACCCCATTTATTCTAAAGGATTTATTTTGAAATAATAAATTGATGGAGAATGTAAAGTTAAAAAATAATTTTTTTTCGAATTTATGTGTAATATTATTTTATTAAAAAATTTAAAGTGAAAAACAATTGAGGAAATAATATATTTTGAAAATAATATAGCCTTGAAAAATAATTGATTTTAGGAAAGTGGAAATTTAGATCCATTTGCTAAATTCACTCCCTACCCCCTACTCCTCCTCTCTCTCTCTCTCACTCTCTCCCTCTGACAATACGCAGTTACCGTTTCTCTGTTGACTTCCTTCTTCATCCTTTCGTTCTTTTGGGGTCGCCCAACAAAACCCCAAATCAATAGCAAACAGAATCCAGAAACGGCAATTTGATTTCAATTCATTCATCAATGGCGGCGTCGATGCTACCTGAGGCGGATCTGGATGGCATTGAAGGCGTTCGTATGACGTGGAACAACTGGCCACGGACCAAGGTGGAAGCTTCCAAGTGCGTGATTCCAATTGCTGCATCGATCCAGCCGATCCGCCCCCATGTCGACCTTCAAGTCCTACCGTACCCTCCGCTCCGCTGCAAAACCTGCTCCGCCATCCTCAGCCCCTATTGCCGCGTTGA